>JANSVA010003948.1:0-16399 GCA_025504915.1 Erythroxylum reticulatum | reverse complement strand
GTTATGTACTTCCTCATTTTGTCTCTATGGTAAAAAACCAGTTTGGTGTAAACATCAAGAAACTTAGATCAAACAATTCATTGTGAATCAGAACATATATATACAAATACAGATGCATATAAGACTCCAAATTCTCTATTATTATTATGACCGAGTGCCTTTCACATACATATATAGATACTGGCCCACTGGGCTCAGTTAGAACAAAATCGTGGAGAGTAGCTCTACATGCAAAATTAGAAATCATGGAAAAAAGCTCTATGTGAAAATGCTTTCATACTGACTACTCTAGTCACAACGCCTTTATATAAGCATGCATTTTATGAAATGTATCAAAACTGAATATGCCATTTATGACAGTCACATATGATGCACAATCAGAATCTCATAATCATCGGACCTAATTCTGGCTTTCAACTTTCATTGAGAATACAAATATCATTCAAAATTTCATTACAATTCAGAGCACTTCCAATGCATACCCAAATATTGAGTACCTCTGACTTAAAGTTCGGAATTTATAACAAATCACAAATAGTTTATAATTGGAAGTCAAACAAATTCAATCAATCCTATAAAAATCATCTAATTTGACTCATAGTACGCTCGAATATGCTATTTCCTAGATGGTCTAGCAATGTCTGACTGGTGTCCAATGTGCCTCTCTATATCATACAAAACACATTTCCAAATATCACACTTTTGCACAAATGTATAAGTATTCCTTTATGCACATCTACTTATATAAAATATGCAAAATGTATGGTCAATGACAATTCTGGGGTATCTAATTGTGATCCTTATCAACAAATCATTCAGATATCAAAACCCTCATTAATACCATTTGTACTTATAATTTGGTCTATAATAAAACAATGTGAAATCAATTAGATAACTTAATTGACTACTTCAGATTTTTCTATCAAGATACTTACGGGTCAACTTTTCATAATTAATATGATAAGGTAAATGACAAAATTAGGTTACACTTCCTTCTAGAAAGTTGTTCTCCAATGTCTTAAGTTTCAAATGACACCCAAATTATTCAATTTGGTTTAGTATACTAAAAGTTATACTTAAAATATTTTAGACTATTCTTAAGTTCAGCGGAATTCTTATCTAAACTTCCAATAAGATTCTGAAATTTTGAGAGGTAGAATTAGAATAATATATTAGATAATTTGTATCTCTACGTCTCTAGTTTATTCTAAAACAAAAATCATCTCATTCGGAGCTTTATAGATCATGTTATCATCAAAATACTTAAGTATGTTCAGTAAAATGTCCAATCATACTCTTCCAACTGATACCTTTACTTTGATTCGATCAATCATTTTCGAATCCCCACAAAATGCTATAAAATTATATGGAGAGATAAAGAAATATGTTAGGAAACTATTGGTCTAAAAATCACTTTATTTGGAGGTCAACGAAGAAGTTATGGCCAAAATATCAAACATAAGTTAGACAAAGGCTTGGTCCAACATGAATCAGACGAAGGCTTGGTCAAACATGAATCAGACTAAGGTTTGGTCTAAGGTGAATCAGACGAAGGATTTAGTCAATGATGCATCAGATGATGGATTGGTCAATGTTGCATCAGAAGAAGGATTCAGCCAATGATGCATTATACGATGGCTTAGTCAATGTTGCATCGGACGAAGGATTCAATCAATGATTCATCAGACGATGGCTTGCTCAATGATGCATCAGACGAAGGATTCAGTTAAACATCCATCAGACGATGGCTCTGTTAAACCTAAACTAGATGATGGGATTCTAGAGATCCTTCCCACATCAACCAAAGTTCTAAATCACAAAATACACTCTCCAAAACGTCTCCACTTGTAATGATCATATCTCTTAACTCATTTTTACCTCATTAACACACACAATTAAAAAATCCAACATTCACACTTAAACATCTAAATTCATTTCTACTAATACTCAACAGATTCATGAATGTACAATGAAAAATAGAATATATGTTCATCATTTTTCTTGAATTTTTGCTCTCTTCTTAAACACAGTTTCAATGATTCTTCTAGCTCAAAACTCACTTCAACACTATTCAATGAACACATACCAAACTTAAACCAATTCTTCTACTTCCATTTCAGCTCATCACAACTCAAACAAATCAAATTTATATTTAAACACTAAAAACTGATGTATGCACATGAAATCATGTTCAACTTTTTCTATCTACCATATTTTCATTCTTATTACATTTCTTTTGTTTTCTGCGTTTTCTTTTCAAATTACACAACACCCAGTAACCTCATATTCAATTCCAACACTAACATATCATTAGAATCATTCATAGAACTCAAAGAGTTAGAAATATCCCTTAATTCTAAGCTCATTCAAATTCACCTCTGTTAACACTTCATATATTTTCATGCATGAATAGTATATTAACCATATACATAATCTTCTCAACCATAACAGAGACATATATTTCTTCATCAACTAACGTAAATTTTTATATATCTCAATCCAAAATCCATTCAATGCAGTGTTAAACAATTACTAATTCCCAAGTCCATCGTCTAAATTATTCATTACCGTAACCACAATTCTCAAACCCATGCATGCATGTATATAGTTACATTGTAAAATACCATTAGAACTACTTACTTGGTTCAGCTATTCTTCCCAACAATAAAAATAACCCAATCATACCCAACAAGAATAATAATTCAATATTCGGTGATGGACAAGGAAAAAAGACAAAGTTCTCTATTAAATGCTTTTGGTGAATAGCAAAAGCTACAGTAATTCTTTACTCAGAACTAACTTCGTGGGTATTTGCGTGTATTACATCTGTCACTAAACCCAATCATCCACTTATCACCACATATATAAAACATTTGTCACAATAAAAACTAGTCATTTGTCACATATATATTATTGCCACGGGTCACTATACAATTAGCCAATAAATCAATATTTTTCTCAAAATTCACCAAAAAATCCAAAAAATCCTAAATATACCAAAATTGCCAAATCATAGTTTAATCGCATTTAAAACTTAATTATACCCAAAAATTGTCAATGAATTCATATACAATCATATGAATGTGCAAAAATATGCATTTTCCTAATTTCTCAATACTTTCTCATAATTTACAATTCTAGCCTTAACATGGGTAATGGGATATTACAGACACTTTCTTCCATATAATGTCTCGTATGGTGCCATTCTGATACTACTGTGGTAATGGTTGTTATAAGCAAACTCAATCAAAGCTATATATTGATCCCAAGCTCCTTGAAACTCCAATACATAAGCTCTGAGCATATCCTCAATAGTCTTTATTATCCTCTCACTTTGTCCGTCTATTTGAGGATAAAATGCAGTACTGAAGTTCAACTTAGTACCTATAGTAGACTGAAAGTTCTTCCAGAATCTCGAAGTAAATCTGCGATCCCTGTCTGATATAATAAACATTAGATCTCCATGCATTCTAACTACTTCATTCATATATCTCAGGGCTAATTGGTCTAGTGAATTATTCTCCCTCACTGGTAAGAAATGGGCCGATTTAGTTAATCGGTCCACTATAACTCATATAGCATCATGCTACCTTCGAGTTCTAGGCAATCCCATAATAAAGTCCATAATAATTCGATACCATTTCCATTCCAGAATAGGCAACGAATGTAGCTTTCCAACCAGAGCTTGATGCTTCGCTTTAACCTGCTAGCATGTCATACATTTAGAAAAACATACTCTACCAATTGCTTCTTCATTCTTGGCCACCAAAAGTTCTGCTTAAGTGTCTAATACATCTTAGTGGTACCAGGATGCATAACATAAGTGGCCATATGAGTTTCTTCAAGGATTTCCTTTCTCCGATCTTCCACATTCTGCACACATAACCTCTGCTTCAACTACAATTTCTCATCTCTTAATTCAAACTCAGAATCTGGATTCATCTTCACTTTCTCTATAAGCTTCACCATATCAGGATCTCTCTCCTAGACTTATCTGATTCTATCATGTAGCATTGGTCTTAGCTTCAAAGTAGCAATCAGTGCCTCATCTTACTCTAAATTCAACTCCACATTTAGAGCTCTCAACTGAATTAAACTCGGTAACCTCAACAATTGAATATGAGCTACACTGGTATTAGTCCTTTTTGCTCAAAGCATCATCCACCACATTTGCTTGACCTAAGTGGTACTCAACCATGCAATCATAATCCTTCAATAAATGAATCCATCTCCTCTATCTCATATTTAACTCCTTCTAACTCAACAGATACCTCAAACTCTTATGATCGGTATAAATCTAGAACGTCTCTCTAGTCGACAAAATCTGCAAACGCACAGAATCATTCCTAGTACTTACAAATTGAGTATTCCAAGGTTGTCTCCCATAAGGAATAAAATGTTCACCACTAAATTAATCCTAATTCGACAATAAACTTAAAAGATGATTGGATTTAGGTAGACAAGAATTTATGAAAACTGGAAAAATAACAAAAA
Organism: Erythroxylum reticulatum; assembly: GCA_025504915.1. Classification (NCBI taxonomy): domain Eukaryota; kingdom Viridiplantae; phylum Streptophyta; class Magnoliopsida; order Malpighiales; family Erythroxylaceae; genus Erythroxylum; species Erythroxylum reticulatum. The sequence goes on along the minus strand of JANSVA010003948.1, from coordinate 11,905 downwards.
AAGATAATTTGATGCTTTAAACTTACGACTTGCGGTTCACCAACTTAAGAGAAAGATTAATACATCATGAAATTGATTGAATGTTAGTTTATAATAACAATTGCACGACTTTTCTCATATCCTCTCTTAAGATATATAAGAGCATCTAACTAGTGAATACCATCTCTCAATGTGTAAACTAACTAGTTAAATCCATGAAGAACAAGCAATCACAAGTTATCACACTAGCTTAGGATATCTCTATCTTTAAGTCTAGGGTGTTTATCTTCCTAGAGCATAAATCATACTTCACCTCTTAATCCATCATATGATTCCTAACATTGCATTTATGGAGATTAAGCATAGAGATAATAGTGAAATGCAAGAGAGATAAATATAACCCAAAAACTTTTATTCAACACCCATCAATCTATAAAATACAAATCAATCCCCCAAATAGGCTACATCCCTCACCCTAAATGAGGTTTAGTTCTAGAACATGATAATAAAAACCATACATATAAAGAATCTCAACATTCAAGAAAGAGTAGAGAGAGAAAGTAGAAAGAACACTAGACAAGGTTGCTTACAATCCTTTATACAATCCCCAAAACTTCCCCCTTTCCTCTTATTTTGTGCCTCCTTAAGTGGTAACATCATTTTCAGTGTCTAGCCCCCTTATTAGGTCTTCAAATTGAGTATTCATAGTGGCTTGGGTCAAAATATTTTCACTAAACAAGGGAAGGCAAATCGTCTTTGGGCTGTTAATGTTCGTTAAACGGGCATGATGTTTGTTAAACGGACCTTCTCGGGTCTGGGAAATGAAGTTAGCAGGTAATGTCCATTAAACAGACCTTCTCGAGTCTCTGGAGTGGAATTGGCCAGGCAATGTCCGTTAAACAAATATGATGTCCATTAAACAGACGTACACCTATTCACAAATTTCACACTTTTAACCTTTCAGTTGACAGAATCTCTCCTTAGAGCCTTCACAGAAGTTGTAGAAATCGGAGTTATGTTTGAAAGCATCCTTGAATGATCTTAATCTGACCTTTACAATAAAAGTTGTGCCTTTCACCCCCGAAATCTATCCATTTGTACCTATCAAGCAATAAAGTTGAAATGTTTAAGAATTGACCAAATAAAGCTTCAAATTCATATAGAGATAAGTCAAATTAATTCCATTTCAACCCAAAATCATCTAAGAATAATTTGACTTATCAAATTCCCCCACACTTAAACTACTGTTTGTCCCCAAGCAAAATGAAAAAAAACTAATTACTAAATCTTTAACTAAGTTATTGATTCCATTTTAGTAGGTGTATGGTGGCATATAGCATATGCCACAAGCCTTTAAACCACTATGTGTCCATATTGGAGGAGTTATAGTTTCCTAAGGGTTTACTTGAAATGAATGGTACCCACAAACATTTCCCTTCCATCATTTCCCACCCAATCATCACCATAGTTCAAACCAATAAGTCGAAAGCATTATAGGTAAGAATTGAAACACAGAACAAGGTCACATAATACTTCATAAATTAGATCACAACTAAGTAAATCATAAATTAGATCATAACTAAGTAACAAAACGACCTCATAATGTTTCAATTAATCAAAATCACATGCCATAAATGAAGTCTCTTATAAAGCATTCAATTTCACACACAAGTGTTTAAAGGTTACTCTCAATCATCTCCTCATGCATGTCTCTTACCATAAGCTTGTATTTTATCTACTTCTCCATTACTCCCATTTGTTACATATCCATAAATCAAAAAGGTCTTGATTCCTTAGGTTGTAATGGGGCCAAGGGGTAAAATGGGCTGTGAAAGAAAGGAAGGATAGGAATTCAAATATTCAACAATTAGTAGAGCAGAAATCACAAATTTTACGATCATGATGTTTATAAAACCATACCAACTCTATTGTCAAAATTTCCCTCATTCCTTCACCTTGAAATCTAAAGTAAACATGCTTTATTTATTATCATCACACTTTCTTTTTCTTTGTTTGTTTTTTTTTGTCTGCATGCTTCTTCAGTTACCATAAAAACACCCCCACACTTCTTCCTTTGTATACCTATCAATGAAAATATTAAATGCGCAACCTTAATAGCTCTACTAACCATTGAACAAGGGTAAACTTGTTTTTCTTGGTTCAGGGTTCTTTGGAATAGGTTTACAAAGAAAAAGGCTCAAATACAATCACTAGGCATAAAAAGGTTCACTAGGGGATTTATGTATAGAAAGGATTAGCTATTTGGCTCAATCTTAATCCTAGTGCCTTTTATCACTTTCATGAACATACCATAACATGATTATGTAACCTCGAAGAGATGCAATGCAAGTTCTAAAAGTAAATATACATGAAAGAGAAAATCATATTGCTCATAAGAAAAGTATAATTGAGTGCAATCCTTTAGGCTCAAATTAGCTCACTTGGTCATGTTTACTCATTCAAAAGCATGCTCATTCAATCAATTTAACATTTTATTGTCCTATTGTGACAAGGTATATAATCAATTTAATCATATTATTCATCTTATTTGAGATCAATCCTATCTATAATGCAGTTAACTTATTAAATTAAATTATAATGACAATTAAGTGGTGAAAGATGTGGAATAATTTTTTTTAGGAACAAGGTAAAGTATGCACTACCATCAATTTATCCTCCCCCACACTTAAAATCCACATTGAGGACAATGTTAGGAAAGATCAGGAAAATGTAATGCAATTAACGGAAAGCATAGTAAGGGTAAATAAACCCCCTGAAAGAGTTGATTGCCCAAAATCCGTACCCTAAAAGTTTATATCTCCCATCAAAATACAAAATATGGAGATCAACAAAATAAAAATAAAGTTAGACCTACAATGTACCAACACAAAATCAAAGATAGATCAAGATTAAAAATAAAATGTACTTTTGCATGCATGTGAGTTTAGACAAAAATGTACTCCTATAGCCCTATGTTCTTATTATCCTGGTGGTGGTGGTTGTTGCTGCTTCAGGAAAGCCCTTAACATTTATTCCATTCTTGCTTGCGAAGCTGCGAGGTTGTCGATTTCGTCTCGAAGAATTCTCATGTCTTCCTGCATCTGAACCCAAGTCGGAGTATCTCTTGAAGCTGGAATAGCTCTTGGTTGCCAGGCAGCAGGGCCATTCAGATTATGCTTTGCCCAATGCGGATTGACCCACCCATGAGGGGCATTGTCTTCGAATTCAAATTCCTGCATCTTGTCAGCATCGATGACATCCCCCTCATTGGTATAAGCCACTACTTCATCCCTTTTAAGGACCTTGAGATGATGAAACAATTGGCTTAATAAGACTGGAAATTCGAATGCCTTTGTCTCTACCTTATAGTGGACCACTTGCCACATTAAGTTCATCATCATCTTGGCAGCAGCAATGCCTTGGAATTGATCATCATAGAAGAAAATCTTATCCAAAATGAACAAGTCTTCATTTCGGAGATATTCGGAGTCACTGGCCTTTGGCATTAAATTATGTTCCAGCAAGAAAGCTACCAACCTTGGGGCTATATCTAAGTATTTGTAGTGCATAAAAAACCGCTGATTTTTAGATTACCATGTAGCCCTAATCCCAATCCGGTCTATAGCATCGTGCTTATCCCACGTGTTATCACATGAATATCTGGCCCTCTTATCAAATGATGGGACATTGCCTCCCATCGGTAGCTCTAAATAGTTACAAATTAACTCCTCAGTTATCACCACTTTTTCCCCATTGACTCTTGAGGTGAGCACGGGTGGTTGTTTCCCAGCTTTTGCAATAAGATTAGCATAGAATTGTTTAACACCCTCAATGGTGCTAATAGGCACCATTGAGGGTCAACAATTTACCCCAATGGAACTTGTCTAAGTTTGCCCTCACATAACACTTTTAATCAATAATCTTTGCCATGGATACCTCATTCACAAACTTATTGTTCCTCTTCTTATTGTACCATTCATCGCATTACTCATTGATAAACATTGGTTGTTCAGGGGTAGGTTCATCTTAGACCAAAATTTTCCCTCTCATAGATCGAGAGGATTAGCCGGGGTTCTTCCTTGCAGACTACTTAAACCTCAACATTTTATGGTAGTTTCACAACCAATTTCAAACTCAAAACTCCCCATATTGAATCTCTTCATTCTCAACCAACCATAACTAGAAATTTAATTCAATCACAACCAATCTCTTCAATCCAAAATTCAATTCAACTTAAACCCCTTTAATTGCAAGAACACAATCCATCATTTTCAGCCTAATCAAAATCCACACTTTAATTCAATGTCAACTCAAAATCAATAACCCCATCTGACATTATAAAATTGCAATGCAATCTTGCCCAAATTCTAGAATAACCACTAATGTTCACCTTCAAGTATCAATCCATAATATGACGTAAAGAACACTTACCCATATAGTAGTGAAGTGGATTTGGCATGTATTTCTCCTTTGAGAACTTTTACCATGGCAAAAAAGAGAGTGAGCTTGAGTGACAGAGGTTTGGCTGGATTGGAGTTTTAGGGATGGGTTTTAGAGAAGGCAGAGGAAAGGAGAAGAATGAAAATGGATGAGGGTCTTGTGCTAGGCGACGGTTGGCGTGGACGAAGGTAGGGGCAACAGGCGGCAATGGTGGGGTAGAGAGAGAGAAAAGTGCAGTAAGAGAAAAGGAAAGAAGGGTTTTAAGTATACAAATAAAGAATGTCCATTAAACGAACATAGATGTCCATTTAACAGACCTTTATGGGTCTGTTTGTAATTTTTGAAACATGCATGTCTGTTAAGCAGACATAATGTCTGTTAGGCGGACATTCATTTTTGTTTAACGAACCTTTATAGGTCTGTATGGGAGTTTGGAAGAAACATGTCTATTAAGAATATTACTTTGAATCTGTAGGTTTGTTAAGCGGACATTGATGTCCGTTTAACGGACCTTTATGGGTCTTATTGCATCTTGTTGAGTTTGATGTCCTTTAAATGGACATTCTCAACTTTTTTTTTCAAGTTTTTCTCATCGTGTCCACTCTTCTTTTGTTCTTTCTAACCATTCAATGATATCTTAGGACTATATACATGATGTATGAGTGCTAAAAATGAAAGAACGTTAAAATAAAACAAAGAGACATAGCCACTTACCTCCTCCACACTTACCATGAGTCTCACCTCTAAGGTTGAAGACTTGTGATCACGCCATTCCTCATGTTTTTGGAAGATTTCATTAGGATGTCTCGTAAACACTATCCCTATGCACACATAACAAACTAAAATAAGAAGACGTGACAAAAAGTGAAAATTGTAAAATTAACATAAGAATTATGACATTGAGTTGCCTCCCAACAAGTACTAAATTTAATTTCCCTAGCTGGACTCAGCCATCTTAATGTCAACTTTGGAATACGACGGTGGAAATACATCCAACCATTTCTCCCTCGAAGTAATGCTTAAGTCTTTACCTATTGACCACAATGGGCTCTTTATCATCCCTTCTAATCTCCACAGCTCCTTGTGGGTATGCTTTCATTACCACAAAAGGGCCCGACCGATCGTAATTTCCTTGGAAACAATTTCAGATGAGAGTTAAATAACAAAACCTTCTGACCAAGTTTAAATTCTTGCCAAAGGATATGCTTTTTGTGGAAGGCCTTAGTTCTCTCTGAAACATCCCACTACCATAAGGTATCTACCCGAACATCCATGGACATTCAAGTACATATCCTATGATAATGGTATGTTAAAGCAAAACAAATCCAACTTACAAATGAAATCAACTAACTTATTTAAACGTCATCAAATTTTAAAAACCATTCATTGCATTCATTCACAAAAGGTTACACTGTTTTCCATTAAACAAAAATTTACAAAACCTTACAAAGGTTATAGCAAAAACTACAAAATAAAAACTATAACTCTTCTGATGTCAGCTAACAAACCTCTGAGTCATAACTTTGTCCAAATTGTTCCTCTAATCTAGAATAAGATACTAGGTCCCCTGTCTCGTACCTGAAAAGCCATGTTGTAATTTTATGAGTTTTGCGAACTCAATGAGTGAACCATCATTGATGATTTCACCCAAATCACATACACAGTTCACATATTTCACAAATATTCATTCTGATCATGTATGTTCAAATACTCACATTATCATGGCACATCATATGATCATAACGAATAAGAACATATATATACAAATACAGATGTATATGAGACTCCATATTCGTTATTATTGATATGTTTGAGTGCCTTTCACATACATATATACATATTGGCCCATTAGGCTCAGTTAGAACAGAATCGCAAAGCATAGTTCTACATGTAGAATCAGAAATCACGAAGCAAAGCTCTACGTGCAATCGCTTTCATATTGGGCACTCCAGTCACAATGCCTTTATTTGAGCATGCATTTTATGAAATGCATTAAATACCGAATATGCCATATATGACAGTCACATATGATGTGTAGTCAGAATCCTATAATCATTGGACCTAAGTCCGGCATTCAACTTTCATTTAGAATACAAATATCATTTAGAATTTCACAACAATTTAGAGCACTTCCAATCCATACCCAAATATTAAACACCTCCGACTTAAAGTCTGGAATTCATAACAAATGACAAACATGTCATAATTGGAAGTCAAACAAATTCAATCAATCCTAGGAAAATCATTTAGGTTGACTCACAATACGTTCCAATATGCTATTGTCTGGATGGTCAAGAAATGTCTAACTGGCGTCCAATGTGCCTTTCTATATCATACAAAACACATTTACAAATATCACACTTTTGTACAAATGTATAAGTATTCCTTTATGCTAATCTACTTATATAAAATATGCATAATGCATGTTCAATGAAAATTTTAGGGTATCTTATTGTGATCCTTATCAACAAATCATTCAGATATCAAAGCCCTCATTAATACCATTTGCACTTATAATTTAGTACAAAATGAAACAATGTGAAATCAATTAGATAACTTAATTGACCACTTCAGATTTTTCTAACAACATACTTACGGGTCAACTTTGCATAATTAATCTGATAATGTAATTGACAAAAGTTTGTAGCACTTCCTTCTAGAAAGTTGTTCTACAATGTCTTAAGGTAATGACACCCAAATCATTTAATTTGGTTCAGTATATTGAAGTTTATACTCGAGATATTTTAGATTGTTCTTAACCTTCAACAGAATTCTGATCACAACTTCCAATCAGATTCTAAAATTCTTACATAATTAAAATTTAATCTCTTTAAACAATTTGTAGCTATATGTCTCTAGTTTGTTTTTAAATAGAAATCATCTCATTATGAGCTTTATACGTCATGTTATCATCAAAATACCGAAGTATGTTTAGTAAAATGTTGAATTCATACTCTTCGAATTGATATCCTTACTTTGATTCCATCAATCATTTTCGAATCCCCACCAAATGCCATCAAATTCTATGCAAAGATAGAGAAAAGTGTTAGGAAACTATTGGTTTAATAATTACTTTATTTAATGTTTAGACGAAGAAGTTATGGCCAAAAAAATCAAACATGAATCGGATAAAGGCTTGGTCAAACATGAATCAGACGAAGGCTTGGTCTAACATGAATCAGACGAAGGCTTGGTCCAAGGTGAATCAGACGAAGGATTCAGTTAATGATGCATCAGACGATGGATTGGACAATGATGCATTAGACAAAGGATTTAGTCAATGATGCATCAAATGATGGCTTGGTCAATGATGCATCAAATGATGGCTTGGTCAATGATGCATCAAACAAAGGGTTCAGTCAATGATGCATTAGATGATGGCTTGGTCAATGATTCATTAGACGAAGGATTTAGTCAATGATGCATCGAACGATGGTTAAGTTAAACCTAAACCAGACTATGGGATTCTAGGGTTCCTTCCCACATCACCCAAAGTTCTAAATCACAAACTAGATTTTCCAAAGCATCTCTACTTGTAATGATCATATCTCTTAACTCATTTTTAGCTCATTAACACACACAATTCAAAATTCAAAGACTCACACTTAAACACCTAAATTCCTTTCTACTGATACTGAACAGATTCGTTCATGTACAGTTAAAAGTAGAATATATGTTCCTCATTTTTCCTGAATTTTTACTCTCTTCTTAAACACACTTTCAATGATTCTTTTAGCTCAAAACTCACTTCAACACTATTCAGTGAACACATACCACACTTAAACCAATTCTTCTACTTCCATTTCATCTCATCAAAACTCAAACAAATCAAATCTATATTTAAACACTAAAAACCGATGCATGCACGTGAAATCATGTTCATCTTTCTCTCTCTACTGTATTTTTATTCTTACTACATTTGTTTCATTTTTTGCTTTTTTTTTCAAATTACACAACACCAAGTAATCTCATATTCAATTCCAACACTAACACATCATTAGAATCATTCACAAAACCCAGAGGGTTAGAAATATCCCTTAATTCTAAACTCATTCAAATTCACCTCTGTTAACACTTCATATATTTTCACGCATGAACAGTATATTAACCATATACATAATCTTCTCAACCATAACAGAGACATATATTTCTTCATCAACTTTCATAAAATTTTTTATATCTTAATCCAAAATCCATTCAATACAGTGTTAAACAATTCCTAATTCTCAAATCCGTCATCTAAATTATGCATCACTGTAACCACAATTCTCAATCCCATATACGCATGTATATAGTTACACCGTAAAAATACCATTAGAACTACTTACTTGGTTCAGCTATTCTTCCCAGTAGTAAGAATAACTCAATCACACCCAACAAGAATAACAATTCAATATTCGGTGATGGACAAGGAATAAAGAAAAGGTCTCTGCTTAATGTTTTAGATGAATATCAAAAGCTACAGTAATTCTTTACTCATAACCAACTTCGTGGGTATTTGCATGTATTACATCTGTCACTAAACCCAGTCATCCAATTATCACCACAGATACAAACTATTTGTCACAATATAAACAATCCATTTGTCGCATATATATTATTGCCATGTGTCACTATATAATTGGCCCATAAATCAATATTTTTCTCGAAATTCACCAAAAATTCCAAAATACCCTAAACATACCAAAATTGCCAAATCACATTTTAATCACATTTTAAACTCAATTATACTCGAAAAATGTCAATGAATGCATGTACAATCATATGAATGTGCAAAAATGTGCATTTTCCTAATTTCTCAATACTTTCTCATAATTCACAATTCTAGCCTTAACATGGGTAATGGGATGTTACAGTTCTCCCCTCCTAACAAAAATTTCATCCTCGAAATTCTTACCTAAATGATGAAATAGGTAAGGGTACTGATTCCTCATATGCTCCTCTGTCTCTCATGTGGCTTCCTCACTCCAATGATTCTTCTGAAGGACTTTCACCATTAGGATCACTCAGTTCCTCAATTATGTACTTTGATAGCCAATTATCTTAATTGGTTCTTCAACATAACTCAAATTACTAGAGACTTCAATTTATGTATTTGATCCATTTTCGAAGGTAAGGCTAACATTTAAGCTAATGGTCCAATTCTTTCAATTATCTCATATGGACTAATATACCCCGAACTTAACTTACCCTTCTTGCCAAATCTCAGTACACCTCTTTAAGGTGATACTCTCAGAAATACTCTATCACCAACCTGATACTCCATATCTCATCTATGTTGATCTACATAGCTCTTCTGTTTGTCTTGTGCTATTTTAATTCTACTACAGATCAATTTCACCATGTCAACAGTATCTTGAATCAATTCTGGGCCATTGACAATTCTTAGAACTCTTCATCCTAATATAAAGGCGAACGACACTTCTTTCCATACAACACCTTGTAAAGAACCATACCGATATTGCTGTGATACTGATTATTATAAGTAAATTCAATCAAAGCCACATACTGATCCCAAGCTCTTTGAAACTCCAGAACATAAGCTCTATGCATATCCTTAACATTCTTAATCGTTCTCTAACTCTGACCATCTGTCTGAGGATGAAAAGCCATACTGAAATTCAGCTTTGTACCCAAAGCTGCCTATATACTACCCTAAAATCTTAAGGTAAATCTAGCATTCCTATCCAATACAATGGACACTGGAACCCAATGTAATCTCATAACTTCATTTACATATCGTCAAGCTAATTGATCTAATGAATAGTTTTCTCTCATTGGCAAGAAATGAGCCAACTTGGTCAGTCTATCAACAATGACCCAAATGGCATCATATTGCCTTGGAGTCCTTGGCAATCCCATAACAAAATCTATAGTGATTTGTTCCCATTTCCACCCCGGAATAGGTAACGAATGTAATTTTCCAACTGGAGCCTGATGCTCAGCCTTAACTTGCTGGCAAGTTATACACTTAGAAACAAACTCTGGTACTTGCTTGTTCATACCGGGCCACCATTAATGTTGTTTCAACGTGTTATACATCTTGGTGGTACTAGGATATATAACATAAGCTGCTACATGTGCTTCCTCTAAAATCTCCTTCCTTAAATTATCAACATTGGGTTTACATAATCTTTTCTTTAGCCATAATGTATCATCTCTCACTTCAAAATTAAAATCCAAATTCACTTTTAACATTTCAATTAACTTTACTAATTCTAGATCTCTACTCTGAGCCTTTTTTATTCTTTCAAGCAATATAGGTCTCAACTTCAGAGTAGCTATCAATGTTTCATTTTGCCTCAAATTTAATTCAACAATCAGTGCTCCAACTGAGCTAAGCTAGATAACCTCGATAACTGTACTTAAGCCATACTGCTATTAAACTTTTGATTTAATACATCAGCCACCATATTAGCCTTGTCATGATGATACTCAATTGTACAATCATAATCTTTCAACAATTCTATCCATCTCCTCTATCTCATATTCAACTCCTTCTAGAACAACAAATATTTCAAACTCTTATGATCAGTGAACACCTGAAAAGTTTCTCTATATAGATAATGTCTCCAAATTTTTAAGGCAAACACTACTGCAACAAATTCCAAATCATGGACTGGAAAATTGAATTCATGAGATCTCAACTGTCTCGATGCATATGCTATTACTTTATTATGCTGCATTAGTACACATCCTAAAACTTAATGTGAAGCATCACTGTTCACAATATAACCTCCAGAGCTAGATGGAATAGCTAACACTAGTGCTGTAGTTAACCGATGCTCAAGCTCCTCAAAACTCCTTTGACAATCATCAATCCATCTAAAAGGCACGTTCTTTCTCAGAAGTTTTATCAAAGGGGTTGATCGGCTCTCGTTTGATCTTTAGATTAATCCCTTGGAAACTGAATCTAAAATTTAATTCCAAGGATTGAAATATAAAGTGCAACCCCAGGTCGTCTCACTTAATCAAAACCTAGAGCAAATGATCTAAGCTAGCTTAATTGTCATGAAATGCACACTAAATTGGTTAAGAGGGGGGTTTTGGTTCTTAAAGAAAACTAACAAAATTGGATAAATGTAAGAAAAGTGTGTAAAAAGTATTTTGGATTTTGGAAATAGAAAACGGAAAGATAAAACAAACGTTCAAATAGTGATAGGATCCTCTCGAAAATAAGCATTGGCTATCAAAGTTCAAAACAAATCTTGGGTGGAGTGAAAATCACTAAGTTTTCAAATAGGAAACCTTAAAGAAGTCTTTAAGTCCAAGGTTTTAATAAATGAACTCCATTTCTTAAAATCTTGTTAAATGCATCTTATTGTGTATTAATGGATGATCTAATGCAAGTGGTCAATGTGAATCAAGTTTAATCCCAATATCAAACACAACTAGGCAGATAAAAAGAGAGTTAACACAATCTCCACAAAGACATATATGAAACTTCATATATTAAGCATCAAAGTTCTACATAAGCAAATCCATA
>JANSVA010003912.1:0-16402 GCA_025504915.1 Erythroxylum reticulatum | reverse complement strand
TGTTCTTCTAACAAAGCTACTCCCACTTAATTTTAGCACTTTTAGCATTATCAATCTTACCTTACCAGGGGAAATTTTTTATGCATTTTTCAATCTCCTTAATAATTCTTTTGTGAAGTAGAAAATAAGAACTCTAGAGAGTATGGAGATTGTTCAACATAGAGAAGATTAACTAAACTCTACCTGTTTAAGACAAATCTTTGTTCTACTGATAATTGGTAATTGTCTTATATTTCTCTAGTATTTTCAAACAATCCTAATATTTAAATTTTTTCTAAAATGGGAACCCCAAAATAAGTGAAAGGATACCTTGGATGTTCAGATTGAAAATATGCTAAAGTCTCTTAGTGTTGGTTACATGATAAGTCGATTTTTTATATATTTTTTATCTCTATTTTGTTTTTTTTTGTATTGAATGATGTTAAACTACTTTTAGTTTTTTGTGAATTTGGTATTACTCCTTTATTCTCGGTGTTTGCAGATGTTTTGGGAAGACAATGAAGAAAACCCGAGGAATACACAGTTTACCCTTGTAAACACACATAGCCTGTGTAAAGTTTGCAGTTAAAGGATGAAGACTCGTGAGAAACACGGTCTGACTGTGTAAATCAACACGGACTGTGTCTTTTGCAGTGAGAACACACAGACAAAACCATGAGAAACATGGTCTGACCATATATATTCACAGGGCCTATGTATGACGATTTCCTTGACAGTTTTTGGTAATCAAAAAGGGAGTGGGTGGAGGAAAAAGGGGAGAGGAATTTTTGGGAGAGTTGAAGCTGGAGAATAAGAAGGAGGAAAAAACAAAAAGCAATCAAAAAGGAAAAACTTGGAGATTGAGAAATCAAGATTCAAGAAGCAATTGGAGTTCTTTTCCCCTCTCTTTCTACTTGTTATTTATCTTTAATGTTTATGTTTATAGTTTTACACTTTAGTTGAATTTAATCATAATTCTACAAATTCACTTATTCTGAGATGTTTGTTTCAACTTGGAATTTATGTGTTAAACCTTATGCCTTTACTTTTAAATTCAATGTTGACTTGATTTTAGTAAAGTAACTTAATCCAATTTTGATTTGATCTTTCTAACCTAGGGTTTCTATTTGAATAATGATAGATGTTAAACTAAGTATTGAAAAGTGATGTTTAATATCTGAATTACTAGATTAGACTTAACTCAAAGAATATCTAGAAATAGAATCCTTCATTAAGAGTACTTGAGATTAACCATTGTGTTCATTGGGTTGGATTCGATTTTAGTCTACGAAACTAGTGTAAAAATTGGAATCAACACGTTAATTGCTTCAAAAGAATTAATTGATAAGAGTGAGTTAATATACTTGGATCATTATTTTATTTCATAAGGATGACATGATTCCTTTGTTGGGATGAACTCCTAGAATATTGGCTCAAATTATGTTAATCGTGTATTGATATTTCCTTAAAAAAAGAACTTTCATATTTAATTGCTTAGAAAATTTAGAAGGTATAAATTTAGTCTTTGACCTAGTTCTTGTGGATCGACATTTGATTGCTACAACTAAACTCGTATACTTAAGAAGCTTATCAAGTTTTTGGTGCCGTTGTTGGGGACTTACGTCAATTATTGAATTTTTCTGAATAAAGTTGACTAAGTTTTCCTTAATTCAGTTTTATTTATATACTCTTTGTATATAAGCTAGTTTACTCTCAATTGTGTTTCTCATGCAATGGAGAATTGAGATTTATATGCAATATACTTTCACAGCCATATTTGATCCTGAGATCGTCATAGCATACCACAGGAGAAAGAGATAGAAGTTTGCAGACAAGAAGAAGGTGATAACTCCTAGCAGTAGCAATCTGATCACCGAAGGAGTAGGACAGCGACTCTATGATTATGCAAAGCTAAGGGTTCAAGAAAATACTTCAGGGATTTGGAATCTAAGTGTGGAAGCAAATAATTTCGAGTTGAAACCAACCCTTACCTCTATGGTGCAGCAATACCAATTTGGAGGGTCACCTGTCGAGGATCCAAATATTCACTTAACGGTCTTCCTTAAAGTTTGTGACACTTCAAAAATGAATGGAGTTACCCCCGATGCAATTCGTCTCCACCTTTTCCCATTCTCTTTAAGAGATAAGGCAAGAGCATGGCTTCGTTCACTTCCAGCTGGCTCTATTACTAGATGGGATCAACTCTCCAGGATGTTCTTAGTCGAGTATTTTCCTCCAAGTAAAATGGGTAATCTTAGAAATCAAATCTCAACATTCACATAAAAAGATGATGAGACGTTGTATAAAGTGTGGTAGAGTTATAAAGATTTACTTCGGTTGTGTCCACACCATGGCTTACCAAATTGGATGGTCCTTCATAACTTCTATAATGGATTATTCCAATCGATGAGGACATTCATCAATGTTGCAGCTTGAGGAGCAATTTTGAATCAGACTTATACTGATGTATACAATCTCATTGAAGAGATTGCTTTCAACAACTATCAGTGGTCTAGCGAATGAGGAGTAGCCAAACGTACTCTAGGTAAGCATGATGTTGATGCACTTACACTATCAGTGGTCTAGCGAACGAGGAGTAGCCAAACGTACTCTAGGTAAGCATGATGTTGATGCACTTACACTACTTTCCGCTAAAGTTGATGCCATGACTCACAGGTTAGATCGTTTGAATGTTAATTCTGTGAATACTAATAGTTCTACTTCTACATGTGAAATATATGGTTCTATTGATCATTTATCAGTTAATTGTCAAGTTGGTAGTCCTTTTACCCAAGATCAAGGTAGTGACCAAGTTCATGACATTAACAATCTTAACTAAAGACCTCAATTTGATCTACACTTAAAAACTTATAACCTAGCTTGGAGGAACAATCCCAATTTCTCCTGGAGGAATAACCAAATCACCCACTCAGCCAAACGTTAGACCACCTATTGGATTTCAAAGACCTTCTAATCCACTAAGACCTCCAAAATCAAACCTGGAAAGTATGATGGAATCCATGTTACTAGCCCAAAGACAACCAAAAGAAACAATCAAGCAATTAACCTCTAAGGTAGACCTATTCAACCTGAAACCAATCCTAGGCAGCATTGTAAAGTTGTCATATTAAGAAGTGGAAAACATTTGGCAGGACCCCATGAGCCTAGGAATGAAGTTGCAGAAGAGGGCACCGATCAAACTCAGGACAAGGCTAGTAGAGATATAGAAGGAGAAAAGGAAAAGAAGAGTAAAGGTGATCATCCTTCTAAAGAACTACAAAAGCCATTCCAAAAACCATACACTCCACCAATACCCTTTCCTTATAGAATGGACAAAGAGAAGTTAGATGCTCAATTTGGGAAATTCTTAAAAGTTCTCAAAAATTTTTACATCAACATTCCCTTCACATATGCACTTTCTCAAAGGCCTTCTTATGCTAAGTTTTTTTAAAAAAAATATCAAATAAAAGAAAATTGTAAGAGCATGAAACTATTGCCTTCACTGTTGAATGTAATGCTGCCATTCAAAACAAGCTTCCTCCAAAACTCAAGGATCCTGGTAGTTTTTCAATCCCTTGCCAAATTAGTAAAGTTATAGTTGAACGTGCTTTATGTGATTTAGGATCAAGTGTGAGTCTAAAGCCACTCTCTTTGTGTAAGAAACTTGATTTAGGATAGTTGACACCCACTACTATTGCTTTGTCATTAGCAGATCGATCTGTTAAATATTCTGTTGGTGTATTAGAAGATGTGCCAATTAAAGTAGGCAATTTGTATGTGCCTGTTGATTTTGTTATTTTAGAAATGGAGGAAGATACTCGTACCCCAATCATTCTTGGGAGGCCATTTTGGGCTACAACAGGATGTCAGATAGATATAAAAAATGGAAAATTGTCTTTTGAGATTGGTGAGGATTGTGTTCAGTTTGACCTGTCAAAGGCCATTAAATTTCTAAACTTGTTTAATGATTGCTTTAGAATTGATGTAATGATAGCGACTCCATGATTATGCAGAACCGGGGGTTCAAGAAAATACTTCAGGGATTTGGAATCTAAGTTTGGAAGCAAATAGTTTCAATTTGAAACCAACCCTTACCTCTATGGTGCAGCAATCCCAATTTGGAGGGTCACCTGTCAAGGATCCAAATATGCACTTAACGGTCTTCCTTGAAGTTTGTGACACTTTGAAAATGAATGGAGTTACACCCGATGCAATTTCCCATTCTCTTTAATAGATAAGGCAAGAGCATGGCTTCATTCACTTCCAACTGGCTCTATTACTACATAGGATCAACTCTCTAGGACGTTCTTAGCCGAGTATTTTCCTCCAAGCAAAACGGGTAATCTTAGAAATCAAATCTTAACATTCACATAAAAAGATGATGAGACGTTGTATAAAGCATGGGAGAGTTATAAAGATTTACTTTGGTTGTGTCCACAATATGGCTTACCAAATTGGATGGTTCTTCATAACTTTTATAATGGATTACTCCAATCGATGAGGACATTCATCAATGTTGCAGCTTGAGGAGCAATTTTGAATAAGACTTATACTGATGCATATAATCTTATTGAAGAGATGGCTCTCAACAACTACCAATGGTCTAACGAACGAGGAGTAGCAAAATGTACTCCAGGTCAGCATGATGTTGATGCACTTACAATACTTTCTGCTAAAGTTGATGTCATGACTCACAGGTTAGATCATTTGAATGTTAATTTTGTGAATGCTAATAGTTCTACTTCTACATATGAAATCTGTGGTTCTGTTGATCATTTATCAATTAATTGTCAAGTTGGTAGTCCTTTTACCCAAGATCAGGGTAGTGACCAAGTTCATGCCATTAACAATCTTAACCAAAGACCTTAATTTGACCCACACTCAATCACTTACAACCCAGGTTGGAGGACTAATCCCAATTTCTCCTGGAGGAATAACCAAAATCCCCCATTAAGCTAAACATTAGACCACCTTTTGGATTTCAAAGACCTTCCAATCCACTAAGACCTCCAAAATCAAACCTGGAAAGTATGATGGAATCCATGTTACTAGCCCAAAGACAACAAGAAGAAACAAGTAAGCAATTAACCTCTAAGGTAGACCTAGTCAACCTGAAACCAATCTTAGGGAGTATTGTAAAGTTGTCATATTAAGAAGTGGAAAACATTTGACAAGACCCTAGGAATGAAGTTGCAGAAGAGGGCGCCGATCAAACTCAAGACAAGGCTAGTAGAGAGATAGAAGGAGAGAAGGAAAAGAAGAGTGAGGGTGATCGTCCTTCTAAAGAACTACAAAAGCCATACACTCCACCAATACCCTTTCCTGATAGAATGGCCAAAGACAAGTTAGATGCTCAATTTGGGAAATTCTTAAAAGTTCTCAAAAAGCTTTACATCAACATTCCTTTCACAGATGCACTTTCTCAAATGCCTTCTTATGCTAAGTTTTTAAAAGAAATTTTATCAAATAAAAGAAAGTTGTAAGAGCATGAAACTATTGCCTTCACTATTCAATGTAATGCTGCCATTCAAAACAAGCTTCCTCCAAAACTCAAGGATCCTGGTAGTTTTTCAATTCCTTGCCAAATTGGTAAAGTTATAGTTGAATGTGCTTTATGTGGTTTAGGATCAAGTGTGAGTCTAATGCCACTCTCTTTATGTAAGAAGCTTGATTTAGGAGAGTTGACAACCACTACTGTTGCTTTGCAATTAGCAGATTGATCCGTTAAATATTTTGTTAGTATATTAGAAGATGTGCCAATTAAAGTAGGTAATTTGTATATGTATGTTGATTTTGTTATTTTAGAAATTGAGGAAGATACTCGTACCCCAATCATTCTTGGGAGGCCATTTTTGGCTACAGCGGGATGTCAGATAGATATGAAAAATGGAAAATTATCTTTTGAGATTGGTGAGGATTGTGGTCAGTTTGACCTGTCAATGGCCACTAAATTTCTAAACTTGTCTAATGATTGCTTTAGAATTGATGTAATTGATTCCATTGTAAATATCCATTTGTCTAAACAACATTCGGATGATTTTCTTGAGCATTGTTTGATTACTAATGGAACATCGAGTGATGAGATTCCAAAAGTGGCCATGATTGCTAAAGCTTTAGCAAATCTCCCTACGAATTATAAGGCCAAAGAAGAGTAGTTTGAAGTTTTAGAAGTGGATCAACCAATTGGAGTGAAATCCCCTAAGGTAGAACTCAAACCCCTTCCCTTTAATTTAAGGAAAGAATTTCTGGGTCCTGATTCTACTTATCCTATGGTTGTGAATGCTAAATTGGATGTTGTTGATACTAAAAAACTTGTTAGCATCTTAAGGAAACATAGAAAGGCCCTAGGTTATTCTTTAGATGAACTTAAGGGAATTCATCCTTCTGTGTGCATGCATAAAATCTTAATAGAGGATGACCATAGTTCCACCATTGAACATTAAAGGAGATTAAATCCTAGTATGCAAGAAGTGGTAAAAAGGGAAATTTTGAAATTGCTTAAGGCCGACATAATTTATCTTATTTCGGATAGTAAGTGGGTTAATCCAATCCATGTAGTTCCTAAGAAAGGAGGGATGATAGTTGTAAAAAATTAAAAGAATGAACTAATTCCAACTAGGACTATCACCGAGTGTAGAATGTGCATAGATTACCGTAAGTTAAATTTTGCAACTAGGAAAGATCATTTTTCCCTTCCCTTCATTGACCAGATGCTAGAAAGACTTGCTAGGAACTCTCATTTTTGTTATGTTGATGGTTATTCGGGCTTCTTCCAGATTCCCATTCACCTACAAGATCAAGACAAAACCACTTTTACATGTCTATATGGTACTTTTGCACATAGGAGAATGGCTTTCGGTCTTTGTAATGCTCCTGCCACTTTTTAGCGTTGTATGATGGCTATATTTTCTGATTTCATTGAAA
This sequence comes from Erythroxylum reticulatum, assembly GCA_025504915.1. NCBI lineage: Eukaryota > Viridiplantae > Streptophyta > Magnoliopsida > Malpighiales > Erythroxylaceae > Erythroxylum > Erythroxylum reticulatum. Next base: position 9,499 of record JANSVA010003912.1, on the reverse strand, counting down.
ACATAATGGAAGTGTTTATGGACGATTTCTCTATTTATGGTTTGTCATTTGATGATTGTTTGAAAATTTTGTCGAAAGAGTTGGAAAATTGTGAAGAAGCTAATTTAGTTTTGAATTGTGAAAAGTGTCATTTTATGGTCCAAGAGGGGATTGTATTGGATCATTTGATTTCAAGTAAAGGTATTGAAGTTGACAAAGCAAAAGTGGAAGTAATTGAAAAATTGCCCCCAACTACTTCAGTAAAAGGCATGAGAAGTTTTCTTGGACATGTTTTTATTGATGGTTCATCAAAGATTTTTCTAAAATAACAAAACCTCTCACACGTTTACTTGTCAAGAATGCACCTTTTTAATTTAATGAGGATTTTTTGAGCTCTTATTACAAGTTGAAAGATGCTTTAGTTACAACTCCAATTATGTAAGCACCTGATTGGGATCTTCCATTTGAAGTTATGTGCGATTCAAGTGATCATGCTTTGGGAGCTATTTTGGGACAGAGAAAAGACAACAAGCCTTATGCCATCTATTATGCTAGTCGTACTTTAGATGAGGCTCAGATTAATCACACTACCACAGACAAAAATTTTTAATAGTTATTTTTGCTTCTGAAAAGTTTGGGTCTTACCTAATTAATTCTAAAGTTGTTGTCTTTATAGATCATGCAGCTACACGGCATCTGATGAAGAAGAAGGACTCCAAGCTACGTCTTATCCGATGGGTCTTATTACTGCAAGAATTTGATCTAGAAATTAAGGATAAAGCTGGTACTGAGAATGTGGTAGTCGATCATCTTTCTAGGATTACTATTCCCAGTGAAGACTGTCCAATTGATGATTCCATTCAAGGAGAACAACTGTTGGCTATATCATCTATTGCAACACCATGGTATGTAGACTTGGTTAGTCACATCATTAGGGGACTGTTCTCATCAGAGATTACTTATCAGCAGAAGAAGAAACTCATTTCTGATGCCAAATACTATGTGTGGGAAGAACCATTACTATATAAACTTTATGGTGATGGTATTTTTAGACGATGCTTGCCTGAAGGTGAAGTCCATAATGTTCTTCACCACTGTCATTCGATAGTTTATGGTGGTCATTTCAGTCCAGATAAGATAGCCGCTAAGGTTCTCCAAGCAGGATTTTTTTGGCCTACTTTGTTCAGTGATGTGAAGCAATATGTGGCTACATGTGATAATTGCCAGTGGTTAGGAAACATATCAAGGAGAGTTAAGATGCCATAAACTGGAATTTTGGAGGTTAAATTGTTTGATTTTTGGGGAATTGACTTTATGGGTTCGTTTCCTAATTCCCATAACAATCTTTACATTTTAATGGCAGTGGATTTATGTTTCAAAATGGGTAGAGGAAAATGTGACTTCCATAAATGACGCTAAGGTGGCAATCAAGTTTTTGAAGAAACATATATTCACTCATTTTGGAATTCCAAGAGCCCTTTTAAATGATAATGGTAACCACTTTTGTAATAAGCCCCTTGAGACTTTTTTGCAAAAATATGATGTCTTTCACAGGGTTGCTACACCTTATCACCCTCAAACAAGTGGGCAAGTTAAAGTTTCTAATTGAGAAATCAAGGGTATTTTAGCAAAAATAGTCGATAAGTCAAGGAAGGACTGGTATTTAAAAATTATCGATGCTCTTTAGGCCTACCATACGACTTTTAAAAACACCTTTGAGTACCACACCATATAGGATTGTGTTCGGCAAATCATGCCATTTACGAGTGGAGTTAGAACACAAAGTATATTGGGCTATTAAAACTTTAAACTTTGACATGAAATATGCTGGCAAAAAGAGGGCAATCCAATTGAATGAGTTGGACATTTTGAGATTGGAAGCTTATAAGAGTTCTCGCCTGTACAAGGAAAAGACCAAGCTATGGCATGACAAACATATTACTAAGAAGTAGTTCGACGAAGGTGATTTAGTTTTGTTATTTAACCCTCGTCTTCATCTTTTTCCAGGTAAACTCAAGTCCATATTGGTCTAGTCCATTTCAAGTTCTACAAGTGTTTCCCCATGGCGCGGTCGAGGTTTAGAGTGAAGTTTCAGGAGCTTTTAAGGTTAATGGAAAGTGCCTAAAACCCTATCTTGCAGGACATCTCTTAGGTTCCATAACAACTTTGGCACTTTCTGAACCACAACAACACTTGCTCACACCATTTAATGAGCTTTGTTTATATGGATTTGTTTAAGTTCTTTCTTTCAAATTTGATTTGTTTGTTTCAAGTTTGTATAGGTGATTTAAAAAAAGGAATGCAGTGAATTCCACGGTCCAATCGAGTGAATTCCCACGACCCATTTCCTAATCCAGGCGAGAACTAATTTTCGCCCGAAAGAAACACGTCAAACCGTGTAAATTCACACAGTCTGTGTTTGCCTTGATTTCCAATTTCACTTCCCGCCTAAAAGAAACACGGTCAACCCGTGTATATTCGCACAGTCCATGTGATGCCCTTCCACTCCCGTCTTCATTCATAACCCTTTCTCTTCTCTTTCTCTCTTTCATTTTTGTTTCTTTTTCGTTCTTCTCTCCAAACCTTAGCCCTAAAAATTCCATTCTCTACTCTTCACTCTCCACTCCACCATAATCTTAAACCTCAACTCCATCACCCAATCCGACTTTTATCTCCATTTTCACCATCGCTCTATTTCCCATTCATTTTCATTAATACTCCTTCTTCCCTTCACCTCTTTCAACAATGGGACCTAAAAGGAGTAAAATCTCACTTGGGGGGTCAAGCTCGAGCCACTCGCAATCGTCTTAACCATAACAGCAAATAGGTAATTCCAATCCTTTTGGTTTATTTGATAGCAATGATTGTGCTAGATACAAAAAATTGAAAGATAGACCTCTAATTGCAACTATGTATTATGATGAGGACACTTTAAGTAACTTGGACTTATTACCTGATATTTATAAACTATTTGGGGCTATCAGTTTGAGAAATTTTGTAGATGTTAAGTGCTCAATGTATTCAAATATAACCCTATAATTTTTTACTACAATTTCTATTGAAGTTACTCATGGGCGTGATTGTCAAGTAGGCAAGATTTCCTTTCAACTTTGAGGACGCAGACACACTTTAACCTTAGATGAATTCAATGCCATTTACTCCCTTCCTACCAGCTTGGACATCATTCATCGTAGGGCTCCTCCTAGCTTGGACTGATTTCATTTTTCGTCTTGCATTGCTGATGGCCCATCCTATAACCCTAGCTCTCCCAAGGCCACTTGCATCAAAAATCCCTACCTTCATTAGGCTCATCGCATTTTATCTAGCAGGATTTTCGCTAGAGGTGATAGCAAAAATGTTGTTTGATCCTCTTAATTGTATTTTTGGTATGCTATATACCGTGGTGAACCTGTTGATGCCGGGTTTTTTTCTGGCCACTCAATTTCAGCATGTCGCTACTTAACCTACTGGGGAAATTCCTATAGGTGGTTTAATTACCCCTATTGCTTTAGCTTTAGGCTTTGACCCCCTTAACAATCAGGACTTTCTTGTGCAAGGTTCTAAGCGACTGGATTACCCAACTCTGGAAGCTATGCATATGTGTAAGTCGGTAAGGGGACACCGTTATTGGGTTTACCCAAATAATGTCAAGTTTCGTTTTCCATGTCCAGCCCGAACCACTCTTAGTGACCCATCAAACATTGATTGGATGCCTTTGCTAGATCACACCACTCCAGATCCATTAGATGCTTACCCCCCTCCCACCCAACCTACGTCAATGCCCTCCTCTTCATTCCAACCCACTCCTTCCACATTTGATCTTAGTGCTCTCCGATCCACACTAATCTCAATCCAAACTGTACAAGCTACTCTCCGTACCCTAGTTATGGATCAAGGTCACTATCTCCATCAATTAGGGGATACTCTTTCCACTCTTAGTGCTAATCAAACTGCTCTGCAGCAAATGGTTAAATCTCATAATACTCACATTCAAGATATGTCAACCGCCTTCAACTTGTGGCATTAGTGGTCTTCCTCTCGGAAAACCACCATCTCCACCCCCCCCCCCCTCCTCTTCTGCATGATTGCCTTCTCCCACTTCTCCTTCAATTGAGGATAATGCCTCGTTCCAGCATTGGGGAGTTATTTTGGTTATGTGTTTGTTTTGTAAATATTTCTGTCTTTGTTTTATTGTGTTTAGTTGTTTTCACTTTGTTTTTAATTATTTTCTCCTCGAGCATTACAGTTTGTTTGTTTATGCCTTTGTATGTTTCTTTATAAACATTTATCTCTGTTTTATTTCGTTGTTTGGTTGTTGCTTTATTTAATTCTTTTAGAACATTAGGGTGGTTTGTTATTACATTTTTCTGTTGCACTCATCTTTGCCAATTACTAACTCCACAGTAATGGTGGAAGCCCGTTCATAACTAGGTTTAGCTCCAAGAAAAATTGACCTACCCAAATTCTTTTAGTTGGCTTTTCAAGTCAAAAGGGACTAATTAAGTTATCATTCTTGGGGATCCCGTTGTGTTTCTATTCTGTTGTTAGAGAATTGCTTGATTAACTTGGTTCTTTCTAAATGATTTTATTAAAAAAACATTCTTAGGTGACCTATGTGAATACCACTGGATGAAGTTGGTGGAATAGCACCATCTTCCTTTAAGTTCTTAAGTGAATGGAGTCACTAGTATTGGGAGGAATTTCCCTTTTTGGACCGATACAATTTTCACAAAATCACACACCTTTGGTATACCAATTCTAGTCTACATGAATGACCCTACATTTATGCTCCTTAAGTGGCTTATGTATGGAGCAACTAGCAATTGGGAGAGTTAGGTCCCTTTTTGGGTCGTTAAATGACTCAAAAAAAACTGAAGGTGCTACTTGGTCTTTTGTTACCCCTTTGAGAAGCAACCTACTGGGGAAATATCTAATGAGGTACCCCTTTGAGGCGTGTATTATTGGGGAATAATAATAATTTTGATTGATAATTTTTTCACTGAGCACCCCTTTGAGACGGAGAGGACAATAGGGAATCATCCTAATTTGTTTTTGAAACGTTTGTTTGCATTATTTTGAGTCCCAATTGATTTGAAGAAGTTAATGACTATCTATTATGATTTAGGCTTATTGAATCTTTGAGCTACGCTTGGTAGAGATAGTGAGTGATGCACTATTACTTGAAGCAAGTATTTGATTAAGTTGAGATGCAACAAATTATTTTGTTTGATCTTGTGATCTTAACATCATGACATTTGAGCTATATTTGTTCCCTTAATTTGCATTTAAGTTTGATTTGCCTGAGGACAGGCAAAAGTTCAGCATAGGGGAGTTTGATAAGTCGATTTTCTTGATATATTTTAGCTCTATTTTGTCACTGTTTTTGTATTGAATGATGTTAAACTAATTTTAGTTTTTTTTGAATTTGGTACTGCTCCTTTATTCTCGGTGTTTGCAGATGTTTTGGGAACACAGTGAAGAAAACCCGAGGAATACACAGTCTACCAGCATAAAGACACATAGCCTGTGTAAAGTTTGCAGTTAAAAGATGAAGACTCGTGAGAAATATGGTCTGACTGTGTAAATCAACACGGACTGTGTCTTTTACAGCGAGAACACACAGATAAACCCATGAGAAACATGGTCTGACCATGTATATTCACAGGGCCTGTGTATGACGATTTCCTTGACAGTTTTTGGTAATCAAAAAGGGAGTGGGTGGAGGAAAAAGGGGAGAGGAATTTTTAGGAGAGTTGAAGATGGAGAATAAGAAGGAGGAAAAAACAAAAAACAATCAAAAAGGAAAAACTTGGAGATTGAGAAATCAAGGTTCAAGAAGCAATTGGAGTTCTTTTTCCCTCTCTTTCTACTTGTTATTTATCTTTAATGTTCATGTTTATAGTTTACACTTTAGTTGAATTTAATCATAATTCTACAAATTCACTTATTCTGAGATGTTTGTTTCAACTTGGAATTTATGTGTTAAACCTTATGCATTTACTTCTAAATTCAATGTTGACTTGATTTTAGTAAACTAATTTAATCCAATTTTGATTTGATCTTTCTAATCTAGGGTTTCTATTTGAATAATGATAAATGTTAAACTGAGTATTGAAAAGTGATGTTTAATATCTGAATTACTAGGTTAGACTTAATTGAAAGAACGTCTAGAAATAGAATTCTTCATTAAGAGTACTTGAGATTAACCATTGTGTTCATTAGGTTGGATTCAATTTTAGTCTAGGAAACTAGTGTAAAAATTGGAATGAACACGCTAATTACTCCAAAGAATTAGTTATTAAGAGTGGGTTAATGTACTTGGATCAATATTTTATTTCATAAGGATGACATGATTCCTTTGCTGGGATGAACTCCTAGAATATTGGCTCAAATTCTATTAATCGTGCATTGATATTTCCTTAACAAAATAACTTTCATATTCAATTGTTTAGCAAATTTAGAAGGTAAAAATTTAGTACTTTGACCTAGTCCTTGTGGATCGACACTTGATTACTAAAACTAAACCTGTACAGTATATTCTACTATTACAATGATGCTGAGATCCTGCAAAATATTATGAAGGATTGTGTAAGATAGAGATGGATTCTTGCTGAGCACCACAAAGTAAAATCAAATCATATATAAAACAAAGACGGGATAGAGACAATTCCTTGCACTTATGATGAAACTTGAAATAAGGTCTACTAGATAGTTTATAGCAAATAATCCTATTCAATATTTTCATACAAATGATGAAAAGATAAAGGGATAAAGGATCTCCTTATCTTATATCACATCTGAATTACTTAGTTTGAGTTCTATTAATGAGGATAATTTATGAAGTGGTTGAAATACGGGCATTTATTCATTGAATAAAGAAGATAGGGAAGCCAAACCATTCCAAACATGTAAGGATGAAATTCTAATGAAGTATGTCAAAGGCTTTGGAGAGATCTATCTCATCAGTTCTTGATCTAAAAGAATATTATTAAAGATAGATATGCCAGGGATGAATGCTCTTTTAGAGTCATTTATGATTTGGTTCAAATTCTCTTTAAGCATATTAGTAAGTAGCTTTGAAATCACATTGTAAATGGTATTACAACAAGAGATTGATCAAAAATCAATAAGGTAACTCGAATTGGGAAGTTTAAGTATCAAACCAATATGAGTAGCATTGATTTCCCTTCATATTTTTCCTAAATTTAGAAATTTCAAAACATTTTCCCCAAGGAGCTTACCTGTAATGTGCTAGTTTTTCTAAAAAAACAAGCATTAAAGTCATCAGGGCATAAGGATTTTATAGGATTAAGTTTGAAAAAAATTGATTGATCTCCTATAAGGTAAAAAGGTTGTTAGAGCTTTGTTAATTTCTTTAAAGTTAATTAAGAAGGGATCAATAAGTTGTACCAATTCTTGCAAATTATAAAGACCAAAAGAAGTAGGAACACCAAGCAAGGATTCAAAGTAGCTAACTATCAAATTCCTTAAAGAATCACTGTCAGTAACCATCTGGTCATTTGAATCAAATAGACAAGTTATGTTATTAAGGTTTCTCCTTGTTAAGACAGAATTATGATAGAATTTAGTATTGAAACCCCTTTCTCTCAACCAGGTTATACTTGCCTTCTGCATAAGTAATGAATCATATTCTCAAAAAGCTACATTATACATCTCCAGCTTAGTAGCCTCAGTGTTTCTATAAGCAGTGATGTCTGGTTTAATGTAATAAGCCTCCTAAGCTCTTCTCAACTCTCTCTTAGCTTCTTGTAGCTTGATATAAGTAGTGTACTGATTTGCTTGTCTCAAAGAGTTTGCACTTGAGGTGAATAAATTGATCCTAGTTTTTAATCACTGAGTTCTGTACTTTTTGAGTATTATAGGCAATAGTCATGGTTTGATCCATACTTCCAACTTCTTCCTAAAAATTTCATAACATTATGAAGTTTATAAGCTTTTATTCTTGTTTTCAGAAGCCCTAGCAAAACTAGTTTCTTTTTCATCAAAAGATCCTTAATAGCTTGACCTTTATAAGGCTCATTAAAGCCTTTAATATCCCAAAAAATCATAAGTACCTTTTTTCTATAACTTGATTTCAAATTCATCTTTAATTTTATAACTTCATTTCATCTTTAATTGCAACCCTAATTATAATAAGATTAAGATCTACTAATATAGAACATAACACATATGAGAATTTTAAGCATACCATAACATCTTCCTACTATATTTAATTGATCCTACATACTTTACAAAGTTAAAATGATCCTACATATTTATCTATTGTTTTAAATAGGATAAATATATGATAAATATAGAAATCATTAGCAAAAGTAGTAGTAGATAATTCAATAACAAATTCTTCAACATCTTGTTCTCATTAACCACAACCTTAATTTCATTCTTCATTTTCTTCATCTTTTATTCAATTTCTTTTTCCTCTTTTGTTTCTAAATCTTTAACTTTTTAAAACTTTCTCAAACATTTGAATATAGCATTCACTAGCAAAAATAGTAGTAAATATGAAAACAAGTTCTTTAATATCTTATTCTCATTAACCATAAACTTAACCTCATTCTCTAGTATCTTCATCTTTTCTTTAATTTGTTTTTCCCCTTATTTGTTCTATTACTTTAAATAGAACAAACATATGATAAATATAGAAATTACTAGTAAATATAGTGGAAAATAGGTCAATAACAAATTCTTCAATATCTTGCTCTCATTAACCACAATCTTAATCTCTTTCTCTAATTTCTCCACATTTTCTTCAATTTTTATTTTCCATATTTGTTCTTTAATTTTTAACCTTTTAATAGTTTCCTTACATATTTGACTTTCTTTAACTACTCCAACTCCATATGATTTCTAAGCATTAAAAATTGGCATTTTAATTTAGTAGTGTCTCTCCTTAGTCTTTGAATTGTATTGACATCCCTAGCACTGATGATTCATTATGCTAAGAAAAAATTAAGCAATTCCCGAGAAAAATAGTTAAACAACATAAAATGAATTTATTATAAAGCAGTGATGTTATTATTGGAAAAACCTTCACATGAACTTGGCCCAGAGCCAAACATTATCTAATCCCATGTTTGTCTCTAATTTTCAACTCAAGCAAACAATAAAGTTATAAGTGAAAAAATAACAGATAACTAAACTAAGCTTATCTGGAAATAATAACACATAACATATTCTTCCGAGATTTCTTTCACTCTAGGATGTCCTTATTATAGCATTTAACCCACAATAGCAAGACAATTGAAAAGACCAAGTTGATGAAGGCTCCATTGTTTATCAACAACTAAGAGGGACCAAGTTGATGAAGGCTCCAATGTTTATCAACAACCGAGATATTTCTCTAACTTCTTCTTCATTTTCTTCTTCAATTCAGAGTTGATCAAATTGTTGGTTTATGGCCTTGCATCCAATTTTGGTTGTATATTTAATTGTATAAATTTTGTTTTATTCAATAAAAGGCATTCTTTATCTTTGTGTATTTTTAATTATTTAATTATTA
>JANSVA010003903.1:0-16403 GCA_025504915.1 Erythroxylum reticulatum | reverse complement strand
TCCGAATGTCTCTGAAACTTCTCCATTCTTTGATGTTGACCCTGAAACACTAACAAACACATCAAGGTACCTTAAAAGGATAATATTTAAGCTTAAAGACTTGTACTAACCCATAAAATACTTAAAACACAAATAATTAACAAACTAACACAATTTTAACCTAAACACATACTAAATGATTAAATTATCATTAAATACATATCAAACTAAGCCCTAAACTTGATGCAATTCACATTTATCAATTCTCTACTAATCATCCTTTTATGGTAATAAAAACATAGGAATGGAACAACCACTTAAGCTCTTTCTCTCTTATGCAAAGCCCTTCTTTAAGAGTTTTCTCCTTGATATTTGTTCTATAATGGGCCAATTTGGAATTTAAGATTTAGGAATAAATTCTATTTCAATTAAATCCCTATCATAGGCAGTAATTCACTTAAAATATCCTCTTCAAAGAGATTATCAATTCTGTGTAAAATAGACATAACACTACTAAGCAAAGTAACATCAGCACCAACATTATGCAAAAGAAAATTTCTTTTTAAATAAGAAAAAGCATTTAGCACTTAGTTAAGAATGCATCTCTTATATACCCCACTCTTGTTACCAAACTTAATCCTTTTCCTTATATTTTGCTCTTATTTTTGCTTTATCCAAAGTGTTTAATTTATCCCTAGATGTTTGCTGTCAGTTCTTTCCCTCGATCACTCCTACTCACTCCCACAAATCTTGAGTTGATCTTCGTAAAGTTACTTTCGTGAGAATAAAGCAAGTATGATTGGTTTTTCATTCACAGTAAAGGATATATATTCTTTTACTAATCATATATAACTCTCTCATCAAATTACCAAGTACACCACAAAAGAATATGACCTACTTGTATAAGAATCACATCACTTTGCTCCTTATCCTTATACCTCATAATTTAGAAAGAAGCTAGAACTTATGTTACTACCCTAACTTTCCCACTATCATTTAACCATTATAGATTTCACAGTCTAAGGTGCTTTTTTGGTAGTCATAACTTATCTATTAACTCCACACAAGCTACATTCATATAACTCTGTCCATCTTTTATTATAATAAATACATAATCTTTGAAGAAGCATCTTGTATGGAAGAGATTATCTTACTATTCATCTAAATATCCTCTCTTATATGTATACTCAATGCCCTTTTTATTAACTGACATCCTTCCCTCCTTAGGCCAATTAATGCACTTATCACCACTAGCATCCTCCAAAATATGGATATCTTTATCCATCTCCTCTTCGATCCCTAACAAATACTCTCCATACTCCTTCAACATCATCACTCTCTTTTTGAGACATTATTAAGCTATATGTCCTTTCCCTAAGCTTAAAGAATTTGATATTTTAATTCCTAGTTATTAAAGAGGAATCATTTTTAGTTTGCTCTCCATTTAGCCCATACACTTTCAATTTAGTTACTTTATAATTTGGTTTTAAAGACTTGTCTTCCTTTCTACTCTATAGGTTACTCTATGATGAAGAACATGCATTGTATACACCAAAATAGTTAATAAGTCTCTTTTGGTTGCCTTTCTACCTTTATAGCTATGTGAGTTAGATCCTCTAACTCTATAGAATGGTGAAGCTTGACAATATTAACAATTTCTTATTTTAAAATGAAATGACTTGTTATTGCTTCTTGATTTTCCTCCACTTTCGCTCTAACTATAGAAACCTTCTTCTCCTTATGGCACTCCTCTATACTCTTAGAACCTTAAATGTTAACAGCCTTTAATAGAGATTCATATAGTAAGAGTTTTTTTTTATAAAATACTTCCTTATCACCATTTTCATCTTCTCCCAATTTTTTATAGGAGACTTTCGGTTCCTTCTCCTAATGGGGATTTATTAATCCGACTAATTTTTAATATAATCACTAAACTTTGTGCTTATCAATTTACCATTTTATCTTTTAAAAAGTTGTAAACAAAATCTAACATTATACATTTTCCACTCAAAATAGGTATCATGGTCTATCATTTATACAAAACGTGATATGATCATCTGAATGTTACCTATACTATTATCCACCCTTTCTTTATACCCTGTTTTATAACTTAAACCAAATATGCCCTCTCTTTGTCTCCTTATTTCAACTCCTCTTTCACCTTTACCACCTCTTAGGTTTAACTCCCTCAAGTAGTTGGTAGCACTATCAGCCTTATCATAAACTTCAATGTCATCAATATTAGTAAGTATAAGTGAGTTATATTATAGAATAACTATCACAACTTTGTATTTCTCAAACTTATCCCTAACTTCACTGAGTTATGTAATGAGTTGCTCATATTGACCATGTATTTCTTTCATAATAAACTCTTAGTCCATCCTTAATCTGTCCTCCTCATTTAATTCCTAGTCTTTGAACGAGTTTTCGTTTACATTTTAAGTCGTAATGAACTTATAATAAAACGTTAGTAGTAATAAGCACTCCCTTACAATTTTTATCATATAATTCACTCTATTTATAACTTAAACTCATGACAAAAGATTCTTTACAAATTAGATAATCAATAGATAGAAAGCTAGTTTCAAATCTTTCCCTTAGTCATTTGATCCCCAAAGAAACAAATTAGATAGAAATAAAATAAAAGGCACATTAAAGGCCAAGAAAAAAAGAAAACTCAAAAATAAAAATTGAGCTCTTCAAAACCCAAATAGACTGAATTAAGAAGAAGAAGAAAAACTTTATAAGAAAAAATATAGGTTAGCAAAAAAGGCAAGAACAATTAGTAACCATAATGTATATGGTATTCAAAGTACCATTTCCTTATTGAAGAATGATCAACAATCCTTACTTGAAAAAGATTAATGCAATTGGTAACTCCTTATGTATGATTTAGGTTATTCTTCTTTAGGAATTTCTATTGACTGGAACTTCTATTGACAAAACATTATTGAATGTTAATCCTTTTCCTTTTTCTTTTTGAATTCTTATAAAATCACTAGTCAAGGAAAAAAGACATAAGAATAATACATTTTGAATGAATATTACGAATGGAAAGAACATCAAAGTAATTGAATGTATAGGAAGAGAGAATAAGAATATTAAAACATGAATAAATGAATTTAAGAACAAACCTAAACATAAAAGATAGATTTGATGCCAAATTCCAATAAGGTAATTACCAATAGGACTAGTGATATTTAATACTGATATGAATACGACTAAAAGTTTTTCTATCAAAATAAGTTTAATTCAAAAACAAACTTAAAATAATATAAAAGAAGAATGATATGAATCACCATACCTAAAAGAAGAATGGTATGAATCATCATAGTTACAAAAGAGATAGGATTGGCAGTGATAAGAGTATAGGTTTGGTTGCCACTAGTAAGTTAGAAGATACAAGTTATTAAAGAACCTACAATAAGAGCTTTTATAAGAATAAAAATAAAGAAAAATATCTCTAACTAAGCAACTAACCTACTAGTTCGCAACTATCTAAGAAGTACATGGATGCTAGCTTTATTGAAAAACTTTATGGGTGCTTTCATAGACAAGTCCAGTATAATTCATAAGGAACCACTCAGATGCTAGTTTGCCGAACAAGATCAACATTTGATACTAGAATGACTTTGATTCCAATTGAGTTCCATTTTCTAACTTCCAAAGTCTAAAAAAGAATTGACATCATTTTATTTTAATGTCTAATTTTGGTTATGTTTTTTCACATTACTCTTTCCTCTTGAATCAACATTATGGGCTTAGCTTTAGTCTATTAATTGGTAAATCTTCACTCCTTACTTAAAGATCTACCATTAGATCATCAAGAGCTTTGTTGACCTTCTTTGCTCTACTCTTTATCAATGATCCTCTAATATCTTAAGTTGATCTCCAAAAAATTTTGGCATTTGAGTAGTAGATGCTTAATTTTCATTACACATGCTTATTAAAAAAAGTATTATTCTTATGTGTAATTTTATACCTTTTACTACTTGTTTTCCCTATTGCTTTAATCCTTTTGGTACACCATATTTTGTTTATTTTTTATACATGTTTTTCTTCCTCTCATTTAACATTTTGGTTCTAATCATTTTGAATCCTTTAACAACATTCATGTGAAGTTTTTGATGTTTCTCTTTATCATTTGAACTTTTAATGTCTCCCTCCAATATGCATCATTTCGCCTATCTATTCCTCTTCATACTATTATGTTGTTTTACGCCTATGTTTATTGATCTCTCCATTTTGAATTTGTCTCACCATTCTTCTATTCATTCCTTAAACACCAATAAGTATTTTCTTCTATTTATTTTATGAATTGATCCTTGTTTATCATTTTTATAAATTTTAATTCATTTTTCTTTATTATTATTTATAATTAACTCTAATCTTAAAACTTTATTTTTGAGGATATAAATTTGACTCCAAAAATGAAATAACCATAAGATTAAAATCAATGAACAAAACACACTTTCAAATTGAAACAAATTATAAATTTATAGAAAGTGTAGAAGTACGTAAAATTTTGAACAAGTTTGATTGATTTTATTTTTTGGTTTATTATCATTTATTATCATTTTCAACAAAATTACTTTGAAAAATACTTTACTACAAAAACAAAATATGTATTCTTAAAAGTTTGACATAATTAAATATTGATACCTACACTCCTCTACTTACCCCATTGTGTAATTTGAAAACAAAAGGATAGGATTATTAATAATGATTTTTATTGATTGATCAAAGATGTTCAATTATGATTAAAAAATTGCATCAGAAGCGATCAAATTAAGATAATGATGACAAACGTTTATCATTAAAGTTGAAGCAACATATACACTATTAGGTGTTGGGCAAGCTTTACAATTTATAGCCTTAAAATATCACAAGTGCATGGGTCATGAGATATAGTATGTGAAGGGTCGATCCTATGAGGAGGTGTGAATTAATATAATCCTAGGTTATTTAAGGCTCGAAAAAAATTAACAAACTGAATAAAAATTGTATGAAAAGTAAATACAGGAATAAGATTGGCAAGAATTTAATTTGTAAATTCAATATAAAAGAAATTGAAATTGAGCAACACAAGAGTTACAATGGAAATCAACAAAGAAGATTACCAATTATGAGAGAGAGGATTTTTCCTATCATCAATGCTAATCTAGCCATTTATGTGTTATTATGGTGTCGGTTCTAGACTATCATAGGATATATTACTCTCTCTCAAGTTATAATCATTGAACCCTAAATCATAAACCCAAATTGAATTATAGAAATTTGTAATCTCTCAATTAACAAAAGACCTATAACTCTAATTAGACCTTAAGTCCTCTAATAAACTACCAGGTCTCACACAGGATCTCTCTTCACATAATAACCGATATGATTAATCATGTGATCTATTGGATCACTTAACTCTTACTAATCTAACCCAACCATTTTTATTCACCTCTCGATTTATTACCAAAATATGCAAGTTCCATAATTAATCACATCACCCAATCAAACTAACACAAAAATGAAATATTAACATTAAATTAAGGTAAAATCTTAAGGGAAAAGTTAGAACATCATCAACAATCCAAGATCCATCATCATATAATCCATCATCAGCTCGTACAGTGAATGAACAAAAATAAAGATGAAAAGGAGAAGGAAACTTAGATCGGATAACCCGAGAAGGTAGCAACGTCAGAAGACCCGCTTCCTCTCTCTTATTCTTCCTCTTCTCTCTTTTCTTATTCTCCTCTTCCTTGAAGCTTTTCCAAAATGGCAAAAGTGGAGGATCCTTTTTTGTCTCTTCTTTTTCTTTTTATAGTCTTTTCTAATTAAGGCAATTCTAGGGCTTTTCCCATGCCCAAAAGGTTTGAAATGTCCTCGAAAAATAAAGTGTCAAAAGTCAAGGCACGTTGTGTAACATCCCATTCCCATATTAAGAGTTAGAACCCAAAAATAAGGTACATGTGAGATCAATGACGGGTTAAAAAAAATGCATCTTATGCTCATACATAATGATAGCATACACACACGTGAATTTGAAATTTTGCACACATTAAGATGATTGTACATGCATTCATTGACATTTCGGGTATAATTGATTTGTTAATGTGATATTATTGAGAATTGTGAATTATTTGTATTGAAAACCAAATTGGAGAAGTATAAATAGTTAGATTAGAATTTTGGTGAATTTTAAGAGAAATTTCTAAAAAAATGTTGGGTATTATTGGACTAGGAAAAACGCCACTTGGCAAGTAAATTGATGAATGTAAATATAAATAAAGGATAGATGATATTTAAGAAATTTCATTGATGACTTAAGAATTTTTAAGAAAATGATATTGAAAATTGGGACACAATTGTAGTAAAAATATTGGAATTGGTTGGACTAGTTAAATGAAAATTAGTTAAAGCCTTAAGAGATGGATGAGTGACAAGTGTCATATATAAATTTGATCTTAAAAAGTTTACTACTATTCTTTTAACTTTGAAAGAAAAAGACATTGTTTGTCTTGTCTTAAAAATATCTTCTTCATGGTTATCTTCTTCAAGCTTGTTCCTTTACACAGAGTTTTCAAACAAACCTTCATCAAAGAAAGATCTTGTTTTCATCTCCTTTTGCTACTCCCAACTTCGGTTTTCTTCTTTTTGCCTTAAGAAAAATCGAAGTTTGCCTAACTTCCATTATAATGTGTGTAAGTTGCATGGAGATTAGGGTTTCTTGAGATTGAAGTTGGAGATTTAACAGTATTAAGTAAATCCTTATGAGTTGTTGATATACGTATTAAATTTAGTGAAGTAGTTAATATTTCATATTTATGAGAAAAATATACACTTTTCATGTTCTTCGTGAATATAAGATGGAAATGTGGATTTGTTGATTTCTTGATTTTGATGATAAAAATGTTTTAAGAGGTTATGGAGAAGATGTTTGGAGATGAGAAAGATTATTTAAAATGAAAGTTGAAAGGAAAATGGAGAATGTACAAAAAATTAGAAGTTCAGAAAAATGAAGAGATGTAGAAAAAATAATGCAGAAAATGTGAAGGAGAAGCATGAATGATCCTTTTTATGTTTTTGATGATTTTTTTAATCGTGGATTTTAGATTTTGTTTGTGCAAGATTTGATTTGGATGGAAGTTAGAGAGGAAAATTGAAAATATACATAAGATGAAAAAATTGCATTAGTGGAAAGAAACACAGAATGAGAAAGATGAGTGAGGAATTTTCTGTTTTCAATATTGGTTTTTTTATTTGAATTATGGAGTTGTTTATGAATGTTTTGAGTTAAATGAGAGTCAAAAATGGAGCTTGAAATAATTTAGAAATGGTTTAAGTGAAAGAAAAGAAGAAAAAGAAAGTAGAAGTAACAACAGAGGTTTGGAAGGAGAAGAAGAATCGCGATTATGTAGAAGCACGATTTCATCTTTGGAATAGGAAGCGGGAAAGTGTGATCATGCTTTTGCATGATCGCGAGTTTCCCCTAACAGCTGGAGACTCATGATTGTGCTGGAGGAGACTCGCGATTGTGCTAGAGCATGATCGCGAATCGAGTGAAAATTAAGCACGATCGCAACTTCTTTGGCCAGAGAAAATTTGAAACCTCTTTTGATCTTTTAGCCATATCTTATTTTCTTGACCTCCAAATGACATGGTATTTGAAATAAATGATTCGTAACACATTGATCTACATCAACACCAAAAATCTTAGTCATCTAAAATCATTTTGGAGAGACTGAGTGATAAAATGGTTATGGAAAAGATGAGGAAAAATCTGGGCTAATTCATTCTATAAGAATTTCAAGTTCTGGATGGAAGTTGAGTATACTATACTGTTTCAAAAAGAGAACAATCAAAATTATTTGGAGAATATCTTTCGAAATACCAAACCAATTTGTATGATCTTGGTTTCATTAGAAACTTAATACATAGGGGAACCTTTTTCTAGAAGAAAGTGTTGTCAAATTTCTTCATTATCTAGGTCAGAAAGAACATGTAAAGTTAAGTCGAAAGTATGTTTCAAGAAAAATATGAATTTGACCAAATGGGTTGTGAATTTTGATTCTAATGGTTTTATTGAGGTATAAACCATAAGTATGAATGATACTTATAGGAGTTTGGAAATATGAATGTTTACATGACGAGAATAATGGAATGATACCCGGGATTGTCATTGATCATGCATTGTACATAGTCCATATAAACATTTGTGTATAAATAAATGCTTATAATTGTGCAAAGTAATTAATATTTATGCACAATGTGTGTATTGCATAATGTTGATGTACAGGACAAACGTTCACATCTAGATGTTTCCAGATTATGGAAGCTAATGCTAATCTGGAGCATACAAAAGTCACCTAGATGGTTTCATTTTATTGTTTGTTCTGATTTAATTTCTACATTGAATGACTATGGTTATTATTATCATCATGCAGTGTGAATATAATTGATATGAATGTGATTTGCTTATGTTGATGCCGGACAATGAACGTCCGAGACTTGATGCATAAATGTGATATTGAAGTGCTACTTGTATGTGAATGAGAAGAAATAAATGTATTCTCAACTTAATTGTTGAATGTAGGGCTAAGGTTCGATGATGAATGTTAAAGTGATTGTGAATCTGAAATTATGTGTCTGACTGAAAATACGTGAATGTGATGCATTCCATTACATAAATGCATGAAACATAAAGGCAGTTGTGACCGGAGTAGCCACAAAAAAAGAGCTTAAAGCTTAGATTGTGAAAAAGAGCTTAAAGCTCAGAAAGCGTATAAGAGCCAAAGGCTCATTATGTAAAATGAGCTTAGTATGATACAGGATAGTTATCAATGAGACTAGTATCTACAATGGATACAGGACAATTATAGGCACTTGGTCACAAAAAAGTAACAAATTGAAAGTGAGTCTCATGCGCATTGCATATGCATGATATGAATGATTATAATAGTTTGAATGACTTCTGAATGTGATATATGTGGAATGTAAAATGTGAAATGATTGATCAAGTGTATGTGAGTCAATATGATTATTAATGAAATGATGTGAATTATTTGAAAATGTGAACTCTATGTGATATGTGATTGAGTGAGCCATCGACAATGGTCACTCACTGAGTTTGCAAAACTTGCCCAAAATTTGCAATATTTTTCAAGCTCAGAAGAGTTACCACATTAGGCTAACCGGAGTACAGACATTGCATTCCAGTAAGAGATAGAGGTTGGAATCAGTTGCGTTTGCACTTGCTTTTCTTATTTTTTTGCATGAAATTGTGTATTCCACAATTTCTACACAATGTGCATTTGAATATTTCTGTATGTAATAACTTTTGAAATTAGAATTGTTTTGTAAATGAAATTGATCAAAGTGTAATAATAATTGTGATTTTGAGTTTTATGAAATAAAAGTATAGCCACGATTTGATTACTGATTTTCACATATGTGTATGATAAATGTGAAAAATTTATACTGAGTTTTAAATATTTGATTGTTCTAGCATGCCACCATTGTAGGATTCGCACTCGGACATCACACAAGATGTCGGGTATGAGTTTTACAAGAGTGGGGTGCTACACGTTGTCTATCGCTCAGGCCACGGTCATGGTACTTAACTTCAACTTCTGTCATGATCGTGGCCCATGCACATGCTTCTGTCATGATCGTGGAATTTTTTGTCACGATAATGGCCCTCGCTTTAGTTTTATCCCTTCTCTGAATTTCCTCCATTCTTCGATATTAGCTCTAAAACACTTAGTAAACTCATCAAGGCACTTGAAATACACAACAGTGACGCTTAAAAGAGTGCTCTAACCTATAAATTCTTGAAACACAAATATTAACTATCACACACAATTCTAACCTAAACACTTACAAATCATTTAAATTTAACCATTAAAAACATCCTAAACTACCCATAAAACATGATGCAATATATGATTATCAACATCCCCACACTTAAACATTTGCTTGTCCTCAAGGAAAAACAAAACAAGAAAAATAATAACATATCAAATTACAAAACATGCAAATGAAATAATGAAGCAATGGCATTCAACTACACGAAACTAATTTAACTTCGAACATAATCCCTTAAGTTGCTCTACCTTATTAACTTACAAAATCCACATCTAAGTACCTTGGACTAAATATGTAACTAATCCATACCTTGGTGTTAAGTTTATTCACCCATATCACTTACACAACACATCAAAACACAAAACACATAAATGCAGTAATGAAGCAATGGCATTCAACTTCACGAAACTAATTTAACTTCAAACACAATCTCACAAAGATCAGTAGGTTTTATTTGAAAAAACATTTTTTTACTTTCTTTGTTAACTTTATAGTCATTAACCTATCCTTTTACACGAAGGCAAACATTTATGATGGATGTCAATTCAGTTACTCAACTAGGTCATGTTTTTATTAAGTGGCTTATTTGGAATGTCATTGTAGCCTTTTGACGTGAAGGAACATATTTGTGATGCGTTTCGATCATGTTACTCAACTACATCATATTTTCAATTGGTTACTAATTCTATTCATAACTTGAAAGCCAACAGAATAGTTATTTATTTATGACTTACACATTTTTTTGTTACCTACCTTATTTCTTTAACTAATAATGCTCATAAAAAGGTACTAATGATGCTACTTATTTTATTTGATTGGCTTAAAATTATAAATGAATGTGACAAACTCTTAGGGTGAATCAACTGACATTGTATCTTAATTAACTTGCATATTTAACCAAAGTAACCTGGGTCACTAATTTCACAAGCTAATAAATCTTTGCAACGTAAAAGACTATGTTCAAAGTTAATCTAATTCCGTTAAGCCCTATCCATTGACGCATTCACATAAATCGTATAATACACCCTAAAACAAACTAAAATGCAAAATTCACATTCAAAATAAAAGCATACAATATGCATCCCTCTCCACACTTGAACAACACATTGTCCTCAATGTAAGAATAGCAACAAAAATAAAAAAGGTGGGAATAAATATAAAAACATAATTTAAAAGAGAAAGGGATAGAATATAAAATTTTCATGGTAATGGCGATGGTGATGGTGAAGGAGGTGGTAGTTAAACACTTTGAGCCTTGAAGTATCTGGGAATGCATCAGATGTCCCAACTTTGACATTTCTATTCTCTAGCCATCTCCTTCATCCTCCTCACATTTTCTACAAGTGATTTGTTAATCTCCGATAGTGCAGTGAGAACCTTCTCCTAACCAACTTCTTCTTCCTCTTCAGATTCTTCACTTGTTGAGTCCTCTTTTTGTTGTTGTGTTGCTGAACTCAAACTTGCCTGTCTTGTCCTAGTTTTGACATGAGATTTGACATTGATATCTCAAAGTTCCATATTGTGGGACTTAAAGATTTCAACTAGCCACAAGTGACGAGTGTTAAGAAATTTAGGATAAAGGACAGCGAGTCCATTGCAGTCAACATCATAGTATTCAGTAATGGCTAAAACTAGATAACTCATACCTAAATTATTTCTTCTATTACGTAGAGTAGCAATAATTGCATTAAAGAAGGTATAGGTACATACAGGGATGCTATGGTCTATATATTACAACAGGAAAAGTTCTTTAGTTGAACACTTGTTGTTTTCAGTTTTGTCAAATACAATTTGACACATAACCTTGTACAATAACAAGTGTTTGTGGATTCTAATTATGTTGTTGTGGGCATTTTTGGCATCGAAATGCTCTAACTTAATTAGTTTAGTCTAATAACGGGTAGCATGGAAGTCATCATGTTGATCCTCTATAGATGACTCAAGGAAACCACAAATTTCACACAAAATTTTTTAATTAAGCTCGTATAGTTAACTGCAACTTAAATGACAGTTCCTTTAGATTTCTTGATTCATATTGAAGAGAGGTAAAGAACTCTTAGGTTAATTCTTTGTAAACAAGATACTGAAAATGTATGAACTTTTCCCATTGAATTATTTCTCCTAAGTTCTCAACCTTGGCTCTTAATCTATTCTATCTAATGTATCAAAGTTAAAGTATTTAGGAACCACTATTTGCTTAAGGCCAAGGGAGTGAAATCGATGAACTTCCTCTTTTGAAAAGATTAGGAAGCGTGCTCCGTAATCAGCTACCCTATTCCTTTGGCCACAACTTGATACTTGAAATTTTCCTTTTGGTTAGGAGCACTTGACAATTCGTTTGATGTGTGGCCCCATTTAGATTGAGAGTGATAAAAAGTTGGAGAGAATGATAAATTTGAAGGTTAGTAGAGAGAGGTGAGAGGATTTAAGACTTTTAGGTTCAGAGAGAGAGTGTGTGAATGAAAAGTATAAGAAAAAATAAGGTTAGAAGTAAAAATCTAGGTAAGGAAGGGTTAGGAGAGGCAAAAGTTGTAAGAAATTTTTGCTAAAAAATGTCTCCATTTTACCTCTCTGCAGACCACAATATTTCTACGATTCTCCGATCTTTTCGTTGTTTCATCATTTCACCCCCCGAGATCCTTCCTTAACTTCTTATTTACATCATTACCTGATTATGCTTACTTCCATATTATCTCTTGTGCAAATGATCCACAATCTTTTCAATATATTTATTGGAATTGAAACACACAAACAACAAAATTCAAAACTACATAACACCAAAGACAAAATAACAAGCAACAAAAAATGATGGGTTGCTTCCCAGGCAATGCTTCTTTTATCATTAGTAGCTCGATTTACATTTTTCCTCATGGTGGTCTAAATGAGTCCTTCAATGGTGGCGTGGTCATAGATCTCATAAAGTGTAGGTGCTCTACCGGATTGTGCATGCCACCGCCTTTCTTCTCTTATTTTTTTGTCGCCTTTTCCTTCACAAATTTTCCCTTCCCAGGTGAACCCCTGTGGGCATCAATATGCTCCAGTTGTCCTCAAGACTCAGTTCTTTTGATGATGGCCATAGGTAGGAGAACTGTTTCTGTTCTTAGATATTGTGAACGTTATCTGCTTATCACCTACCCTCAAAGTCAATTCACCACCGTCAATGTCAATAATTGAATAAGAAATGGGAAAAAATGGACATACAAGGATCATTGGAGTTTTCACATCTTCTTCTATATCCAAAATGAAGAAGTCTGTGGGAAAGGTAAATTTGTCAACCTGAACTTACATATCTTCAATGATACCCTTCGACCGATGAATAGATATGTCCGCTGTCTGCACAAGCATTTTAGTGGGTTTTATCTCTCTGGCTCCTAATTTTTGAATTAAATTATAAGGCATCATATTTATGCTTGCCTCGAAATCAACAAATGCCCTATCTATTTTAACACTAATAATAATGCAGGGGATGTAAAAATCTCCTAGATCCTCCTTCTTCTTTCCTCTGTCAATTCCTTTTTTACCTTCTCTCTAATCGATTCCATTAGTGTGAGCCATATCTTCAATTTTTCTATTATTCCATAACGTCATTTAGTTTGGTTTCTTGGACTTCTTCATTGCCTTAATCGGATATGGAATTGGAGGTTGTTACTTCTTCATTTCAGGCAGATTGTACTTGACCAACAGGGAATTTTCCTTATTCTTTTGGCCTTCTATTTTCCCCTTATCCCTTACTAGAATTGACTTCCATTGTGCTAGAATAGGGTAAGGAATTTCATATCGGTGCTCCTCAATTGGCTTCAATTCAAGTTCAATTTAAAAGAATACTTTGTCTACTTTTCCCTTTTTCTTTTCTTTATCTTCTCTCTTTTCTTTAAGCTTCTCCTCATTGGCTTGGGTGATAACCATGATTGTTTTCTTTAGGTTAGGCTTTATGTTACTTATGAGGGGTTTTGCCTTTCAAGTTGATAGTGCTTCTGCTAATTGACCTACTTGGACTTCCAGTTTGTGTATTAAGGAGTCATGATTCTTTGTTAGGGGTTAGAATATTTAGGAATTTCAGTGCATTTTATGCTTTGAATGATTGAGTTTTAACTTATATGTGCATATGCAATTTTGGAAACATACAAATATTTGTACATGTATTCATTAAGAGTTTCCGAGTATAAATGATTTTAATGTGAATAAAGTGTGAATTACAGATTTATTGTTTTAAAAATTGAATTGGTGTGTATTAGAATTAATTTTGCATTTTTTGAGACATTTCAAATATTTAGGATATTTATCAAAATTTTGAGGTATTTTAGACTAGGAAAAATATAGAAATAAGAGACAAATAGAAGTGTGACAATTGTATTATAAATTATTTGACAGGTGAACTAATTATGGTTTGACAATTGGACAAATTACTATCAGATAAGTGAAGCAATTAGTAAGTAACATATGGGATAATTAAATGGGTGACAAATGTAAGACATGTAAAAGGACATATGTCAATAAGGGATGGAGCCACTAGTCACGTTTTTGGGTAAGAAAGTTTTTGCAACTCCTTTGTTTTGTCTCCACCGAAAACACTATCATGATTATTGCTTATCCATTATTTAAACACTTAACTTCTACATTTTTGGTGTTATTGGCTTAGCCACGTTACACCTTGCGAGTCTTCTTCCATTTGAGGGTCCCTTTTTGTAATCCAACACCAAAATCTATTGGTTGCTCTCCCCATTTTTGGAAATTTTTGCTGAAGCGAGAGAAACTTAAGACAAGTAAGTTTTATGCATGTTTTAATGTTATAAATGGATGCATGCATGAATGGTGTACATTTTCACACTTGTAGATTGCTACATGCGTAAATTGTGTTGATGCGTGTGTAGGTGGTGAAAGAAGAAGCAAATTCAGTGATATGATTAACAAGATGAAGGGTTATAGTAATTGGAATATGATATATACAGTATTTTACTGAATGTACATCTGTATTTAAGGCATAACTTGATCTATGAATATCCAAATTGGATAAAGTTAAATTAAAATAAACTAGAAAGATATATCTACAACTTTTATAAAGGGGTTAAATTTGATTTCTATCACTAACCATGTCAAAATTTGTCTTGAAGTGTAGTGTTTGGATTATGTCACTGTTTCTGAATAGTATGTAGTATTTTGGAGATAACTTTCAAAATACGAAACAAAATTGCACAAAATTAGTTTTTGGGAAAATTTTTTATTAAGTCCATGTGATATAATGTATGTATGTTTTAAACAATTTTAGAATGATATGTAAAGTATGTTTGTTTAAGATTCTGGAAATGCATGTATGAAATGTTTCGTATGTTTTGGAATGTTTTGTATTCTGTATGTTTTGTGTGTGCGGCACTCGTAATATCCTCCTAGGGGGTGTATATGGGTGTAACACTTTTTGGTATCAGAGCATGGCTTAGGTGATTCTGATGTAATTAGCGCTTAACTCTTGCTTATAATAGTGTGTAAAAGTTGTGTCTGGCCTAATGTGGTTGTCCCATGTTTTGATTCTAGAATTAAAGATGGAAGGATTACACGATGTCATTGACGAAGTTGCTGAGAGCAATCATCTGGAGCAAACTCATCCATCAATATCTGGACCTTTTGGGCTTAATCAAGGTGAAGCTAAGCTGCCACATCCTCCTGCAGCTCAGTGAGAGGCTTTAGTGCATGCTAATGTGAAAATTGGAAGGCAAGAGATTATCAGAAGAGAATGGAATCAATGTAGGAGCTTTACTAGAGGATATTGGTCCTTGGAAAAACAAAATAAAAAATGTACTTCCTCTATACCAGGAGTTACCCAGAGATTTGGGACTTAGGGAAAGCGATAAAATTTTCCCTTATCGACTATTTCTGGTAGGGGTTCCTCTAGAGGTCAAGGTTTTGGTGCCCTGAAGTGCCCTTATTGCTCTATACAGCATTGGGGTGTTTGTAGGAGGGTTACAGGTGCATATTTCTATTGTGACAGTACTAAGCACCTGTTAGCCAACTGCCCTTTAAGACAGTCTCAGATGTCACAAGCTGGTAGGGAGGTCTTTCATGAATCTACTGGGAATAGAGGAAATGGTAGAGGATGAGGAGGATCCGGTCAGCACAGACTTAATCTAAGTACTCAATTGAAAACTATGGATCAACTAGCTGTGCCTTCTGCTTCGCCTCGAGCTTATGCATTAGAAGCTCATGAGGACTAGGACACACCTGAATTCATTGCTGGTATTATTTCTCTCTTTGGTTTTGACATGTATACACTGATTGATCCTAAATCCACTCATTCATATATATTTGTGTTGGAGAAATGATTGATAAGGAGATGCCTGTAGATCAAATTAGATTATGATATGCATGTAACCAGTCCTCTGGGTAGTAGTGTATTGGTTAATTAAGTGTATAGGAACTGTCTTATTATTATACAAGAAATGAATATATAGCAGATCTGGTCAGATGTCATTTCATGAATTTGATTTGATTTTAGGTATGGATTGGTTGTCCAAACATTAGGCAGTAGTAAATTGTGGTGCAAAAATAGTTATGATTAGGAAGTCAAATCAGTC
>JANSVA010003892.1:0-16403 GCA_025504915.1 Erythroxylum reticulatum | reverse complement strand
AATTTCTGATTTTGATGAAATGAAATGAGGAAAGTTTATGGTTTCAAAAGGTAGTGGTTTTTATATTGATGTATGATCATTATGATGCCATGTGAAGTATTGTAGTAATTTTTCGTAGCTTACCCTTATCGTAGGATATGTATCGGAATTACCTACGGGCGTCTCGGTGTATACCCTGCGGTAAGGGGGCGCTACAATAGCTGCACATTTAGCATTGAATTGCTAAATTTGAGATGGTTTTTATCATGCTTCATCATCATTAAATGAATTAATGATCTTATTATTAAATGGTTTAATGGTTTCCTTTTAATGATGACATGCAATGTAACCTTTTAGCATTCATTTGATTAAAGAAAAAGGAGGTGCATTTGATGTGCTCTCTCCCTTCTTTCATCTCATAACCAAAAAATGAGAGGGTCTCATTTAGGTTATTGGTATTTTCATATAGCCATCTTAAACAAATGAGAAGAGTCTCATTTATTGGATTCTTTATGATTGATTAAAGAATGAAGTGATGTATTGGATAAATAACACTTCTTTCTTTCATGATAACCGAAATTGACAAAGAAAGTAGGAAGTGTTATTACATTTTTTGACTCACTCTCTCCTCTTATACATGCATAGCTGAAACTTGAATGAGAAGAGTCTCATTTTTGGCTTCTTTCTTCTAAAAACAATCTCCTTAAAATTTTTCTTCTCCTTTCCCACCAAAGGATCTTGCTAACCAAGTTGTCCAAGAAGAACAAGTGCTAGATCAGATTGGTTGAGGATACAACAACAATGAGAGGATACATTGACAAAGGAAAGGATACAAAAGAGTCAAAGCTATACTAAGGATTCAGAGAGGATACAAAAGCAAGGAGTCAAAGCTGTAGCAAGGAGTTGATATATTTCTACCACCTTATTCTTATGTAAATTATTTTCCTTATACTGTATCATGTATGGTTGAAACATATTGATTTGGTTATGTTATTTTCACTACATTTTGGTTTCAAAAAAGTTTTGAAATCTACCATTTTAGCCAAATCTTGCATGTTTTTGTTTTCAATCTAACATTCACTTACATCTAAGGCAAAACTTTAAGGACTAGTCAAATTTTGATGGATGTTTCTGATTGAAGGGTAATTGATATTCACTTTTGTATTTTGTCTTCCGATATTATTGGTAAGAAATGCTAATCTTTTATACTTTTTTAGGTTTTTAGACTCTCTTAAGAGTTACGTGCACAATAGAGCTTGACCTGAAGGCTTTATTGTAGAGGTTTATGTATCAAATGAATACTTGCTATTAGAATACATGGGTGTTTGCTAAAGGATGTGTTTATAACTTTGACACAATTAGGATTTTTTTTAAGCAATTATGTTATAAGACACAGAAACTATAATTACACATAATATGAATCTCGTTATCATGATTTCATCATGATTTCCTTCATGCTATATTTTGTATCATGGACTTCATTAAATCAAATTTAAGATCAACATCAAATCCATAAATGTATGAACATCGAAATAATGAAAAATGCCTTTATTGATCATAAAATAATTTTTACAATAAGTGCTAAAGGTGATTGCCTTTAAAAAACTTCTCTAAGAAACTCCCACTTGCATTAAAGCCAATCGCATTGATATCTAATACCATAGGCATGTACATGTGACACGAAACTCTTTTGGTAAATAAGCTTAGTCAATGGATCAACTATATTCTAATCGGTAGGAACTCTTTCTATCTTGACATCATTTCTACAAATGATTTCTCTAATCAAATGGTATCGTCTAAGTACATGTTTGGACCTCTGATGAGACCTCAGTTCCTTTGCCTACACTATAGCCCCTTTGATGTCACAATACAATTGCACTGGGTCAGTGATGCTCAAAACCACAACAAGTTCTATGATGAAATTGTTAATCCAAACCACTTCCTTTTCCACTCCTAAAGCTGCAATGTACTCCACCTTTGTCGTCGAATCTACAACGGTCTCTTGTTTGGAAATTTTCCAACTGACTACACCACCATTTAGTGTGAATATTTAGAATATGATCTGGAGTCATCCCTATTGGATTGGAAACTGGCATCAATATACCCACTTACCACAAGATCACCTTCTTTATATACCGTGAATACATGTTTAGTTTTTTTTTCAGGTACTTAAGGATATTCTTGACAGCCACCAATGACCCTAGTGAGGGACCCTCACTAGGGTCCGACTGGTATCTGCTTGTAACACTTAAAGCATATGATACATTGGGTTTAGTACATAACATAGCATACATGATTGATCTTATGTCCGAAGCATAAGGAATCAAACGCATGTGAGCCCTCTCATCTTGTGTCTTTTCACATATAGATTTAGAGAGTGTAATCACATGTACCATGGGAAGATAACCTCTCTTAGACTACTCTATGCTAAACCTCTTTAGCATCTTGTCTATGTATGTAGATTGAGAAAACCAAGAAACCTTTTAGATTTATCTCCATAGATTCTTATCCCCACAATATAGTTAGTTTTCCAAGATCTTTCGTAGAGAAGTTCTTAGCTAACTAAATTTTGAATGATTGCAAAGTAGAGACATCATCTCCTATTAGTAATATGTCATCTACATACAGTACAAGGAACACAATTGCACTCCTACTAACCTATTTATACACACATGACTCATCCAGATTTTGTGAGAAACCAAACTCTTTGATTGTCTCATCAAATCAGATATTCCAACTCCTAGAAGCTTACTTGAATTCATAAATGGATTTCTAAAGTTTGCATATCCATTCATAGATATAAAACCATCAGGTTGTGTCATATACACATCTTCGGTTAGGTTTTCATTAAGGAAAGTCATCTTCCCATTCATTTGCTATAACTCATAATCATAATGAGCAAAATTGTAGCAACCCACTCTTATAGGGCATATCTCTAAACATACCGAAGATATTCGAGAATATATTGTACAAGGGTGGCCTGTTAGAACAGTCAACAATAGAACTTATTACAAAATTTTTTAAAACAATATACGTATATGCGAAAAATCAATAATCAATTTTGGCCCGTTTTATTCATAAACATTTTCAATCACAAGAGTTACAATCATTATACAAATCATCATAATTTCACCAGGCACTTTGTCCCTTTACACATACAAAACATTTTACTCGTCATGTCATTTCATTACAAAATCATTCATATACACATTATACGGTATTTGTGAATACACATTTTGATACAAAATAATGAAATACATATGCAGGCGTGAACTAATCCTGACCTTTATCTCTTACTCGAATGCAGTGGTAAGATTCCAATTTGTCTAATTGGGGATCTTCTTTAAGCCTAAAAAATATTGCAAATTTAGGTTGAGTTTTGCGAACTCAGTGAGTAAACCATCTTTGATGGCTCACTCAATCATATAACTCCTCAATTCATATAATCACATAATTCACATCACTTCATTAATTCATCATGTTGAGTCACATACATTTTATATTCACTTAAAACATATATCACATTCAAAAATCAGTTAGACTATTTAAATCATACACATCAGATGCATATACAGTGCTCCTGAGACTCACTTTTAATTATTATTGTTATGACCGAGTGCGTATAACTATACCATATCTATTGTGGATATCAGGCTCATTGATAACTATCCCATATCCGTTGGGGATACCGAGCTTATTATATATAGTGAGCTTTTGGCTCTTAATCACTTTATGAGCTTTAAGCTCTTTTTCACTTTTTAAGTTTTAAGCTTTTTTTGTGGCTACTTCGGTCATAACAACCTTTACGTTTCATGCATTCATGTAATGAAATGAATCAATCATATAAGATTAATCATTCACTTTATTTCACTTTAAACATGTCATCGTACCTTGGTCCGACATTCAAAATTTAAGTTAAGAATCACTTATTTCATTAATATAAACAATTACATTTTTCTTCGAAACTTATTCTGAAATTCAACAATCAAGTTAAGTATCACTTATTTTGTTAAATTCACATACAATGAGCACTTCTAAAATGATATTAATGCATCAAACACTTTGAACATTCACTGTATAGAATCAGTACAATCATATGAACAATGCATATCTATCATATCAGTAGTCATTCAATGCAGAAATTCAAAACAGAACAGCAATGAAATAAGACCATCCAGGTTGACTCATAGTATGCTCCAGATTAGGATTAGCTTCCATAATCTAGAAACGCCTAGACTTGAATGTTCTATCCTGTATCATCATTATCTAAAACACATATTGCATACATATTATTAATTGCATAATCTTATGAATACTCAATCACATACATATAAATATTTGTTGTGCACAATGCATGCTCGATGACAATCCTGATATATTATTTAAATTCACATCTTATGCTCATTCTCATTTTATAATTCATATATGTCTAGTTGAACTTAGGTTTACACTTCATTTGTACATGATCATTTTAAGTTCACCATTTAATCCATATCCTTTGTATGTGTCTAGCTTATCTTTAGGCTTACACCTCAACAACTCTTGGTTATTCTAATATCATAACTCAATTTCTAGTCATTCCTTTTCTAACATTATATGCTCTCATAATACCCAATTCTCATTCACATTTACTGTACATATATTATTCAACTCCTTTGAATCATAACTATAATCATATGAACATCTTCATTCCCTTTAAACTCATGCCTTTGGTACTTTGATATCATCCATTGATTCACTAAAGTATAACCCTAATTGTCACTTCAAACTAATCACTTAACTAAAGCATCATTCTAGGTTCAATTTAAGCTCCATTTAGGACTTAACTATGACCAAATGGCTAGTGAATGTCCATTAGGCGGACATCTATGTCCGTTGAGCCGGCTATTATGGGCCACTTACAAAAATGTTAAATTTTGACCCTCTGTATAGTAAAATCTCTTCTCAGTTCTTCATAGAAGTTGTAGAACTCGAAGTCCTCATTAAAAGAATACTTAAATGAGATCAATCAGAGTTCTACAAGAAAAGTTATACCACTTTCCCCAACACATATCCAATTGAATCCTTAAATTTCAAATTATTTACTTACTACATTCACTACCTTATGTTTAGTCTATTGTTTTTAGTTCAATTACTCATCATTTCCTATTATTCTAACTCCATTTTAACTCAATATCATCCATAGACAAATTATAGTCACTTTTCTAGCATAATCAGATGCATAATCAGTGGAAAATTTTACAGCTAACAATTTTCCGGCACACTTTAAACATCATTTACTCAATTAATCCAACATTATATCATTCTATAATCTATTACCCATCAAAACACTAAAGCAAGAAATTAATCTTCCACATTACTCATTCACATTTTAGCATGTACCTATCCTTATTTTATGAACATTTAACCTCTAATTATCATCAAAAATGCGTCATTCATCAAAGCCATGAAGATTAATAGGTTACTTACTTGATTAACCCAAAGCTTCTTCAATCACCATGAAACCCTAGCTCCTCCAACGTATACGATCATAAACCTTTTAAGCTGGAATAGGTTGGTTCTTTTAGTAACAAGATGGAGAAGAAAATGAATCTTGAAGAAACAAAGTGAAAGAGTTGAATAAAAATCAACATGATGAGGGTGAGGTGGGAAGGTCGTGAATGAAGGAGAAAATGATGAACAAAATGAAGAAAATGGAGATGAAAGAAGTGTGTGTCGTAATTAGCAAGTGAAAGACCATAAGATGGTCTTTAAGTTGGGTAAAAATTCGTGAGTGGTGAGTGGTAAGTGTTGTGACACTTGTCACTTGCCACTTATCATCTTATTGTGGTCTCTAATTGGTTCCTTTAAGAAGCTAGTTTATTTGACTCCAATTTTCAACCCAGTTTTCTCCCAAATTTCAATGAAACTTGTCATTAAATCCCAATGTCATTTATAAAAATTTTTATTTCCATTTTACTCTGATTTCTACTACTATTCATCAATTGTTCTGCCACTTGGTTGGCATTTTTCTTATTCCAAAAATACCCTTAAATTCTAGAATTTTCCTAAATTTTCACCAAAAAATTTGAGTCCGTAAATATCCTCTCTAATTCAATTTTTAGTATATATAATTCATAATTCCAAATATAATCACATTTATAGATCAATTATATTTGAAAAGTGTCAATGAATGCATATACAATCATTTTAGTGTGCAAAAATCAATATTCACATGCTTGTATGCTAACATTATGCATGAGCATGAAATGCATTTTTCTAAAATCTCATTGTTATTTTCTCAATTACAAAAATTTAGGGTTCTTACCCTTAGTATGGAAACGGGATGTTACAATTATCCCCCTTAATAAATTTCGTCCTCGAAGTTCTTATATGATTTATCAAAAAGTAGGGGTGTTGCTTCCTCATATGCTCCTCTGTTTCTTATTTAACTTTATCACTCGAATAATTTCTTCCACTTAACTATGGTCAATGGAATCACTCAATTTTTTTTAGTCGCCTATTCAGCTATCAAACTATCTTAACTGTTTCCTCAATCTATTTTAGATTACTCATAATTTTACTTCCAATATCAATAACACATATATCAGATCACAAAGATATTTCCTAAACATATCCATATAAAACTGTATGAATCTGAAACATCTTTTATTAGTAATATTAACTCATAAGTCAATGGTTCTATTTTCACAATAATTTCATAGGGACCAATTTATGTTAGGCTTAGCTCCCCCCTTTTTCCTAACTTGAGCACACCTTGTTAACGTGGTACGTTTATAAACAATTCATCTTTCGTTTGATAATTCACATCTCTTCAGTGTTAACACACTTAACTCTTATATATTATTTTCCATATCTTTGGTGTTGATCCACCTAACTAGTTTATCTTTCTTGAATCACTTAATTTCTATTTTTAGATTCATTTCACTTATCAACAATATCACAAATCAATTATGGCCTTCAACCATTTTTAGGCCTTCTTTATTTCAATATAAGGGCTAACGACTTTTTCTATCATATAACGCCTCATACAATATTCTAATGATATCACTATGATAACGATTGTTATCCTT
This sequence comes from Erythroxylum reticulatum, assembly GCA_025504915.1. NCBI lineage: Eukaryota > Viridiplantae > Streptophyta > Magnoliopsida > Malpighiales > Erythroxylaceae > Erythroxylum > Erythroxylum reticulatum. Next base: position 9,351 of record JANSVA010003892.1, on the reverse strand, counting down.
AAAGACAATTAAAACTATACATTGACCTCATGTTTCTATGAACTCCAAAATATAAGCCTTAAGCATCTCTCCAATAGTTAAGACTGTTGGCAACTCATACATGCAGTCACTTGGTTCTATATCCTTAGCTGTTAAACGCTATTTCGGCATATTCCTACTAGGATGTATAACATAGTTTATTATTTGAGCTTTCTATGATAATCTCTTTACTCAATCATCTTTTTCGTGCACACATACTTCTTATTTCAATCACAAAGTATCATTTTTCAATTCAAACTCAAAATTTTGATTCATTTTCAATTTCTTAGTAAGATTCACAAATTCTAAATCCTCAATTTGGGCTTTATTAATCCTTTCATAAGAAACTGATCTTAAATTCAATAGATAATAGTACTTTGATTTGCCCAAAATTTAATCTGACATTCTATTCTCTTTATTGCAGTAGATTTGGTAACCTCAATATTTAAATTTATGCTACACTACTATTGAATTTTCTGTTCAATGTATTAGATTTTAACACTAGCTTTACTTGGAAATACTCATTTGCACAATCGTAATGTTTCAGTAATTCTAGCTATTGTCTCGATCTTATATTCAATCTTTTCAAACTTAATAATTGCCTCAAACTTTAATGATTTGTATAATTATATATATAGATCTGAAATGTTTCACTGCACATATAATTTCTGGAAGCTTTCAAAGTAGTTACTATTGTAGCAAGTTCTAAATCATATATCAAATAATCAACTCATAAGAATTTAATTGTCTCAATGCATATGAAATCACTTTATTATGCTGCATTAGATTATATCCTAATCTCTAGTGTGAAACATTATTGTATACTACAATATCTCCAAATCTAAATGATATAATTAACATTGGTGTTGTAATTAATCGGTGTTTTAAATTCTCAAAGTTCTCTTTACGTTCATCAGTCATACGGTTGACATGTTTTTCCTCAGACATTTTTGTCAAAGGGCTAAGATTAGTAAAACCCCTTAACAACTTCTAGTAGTGTCCAACTTTTAGCTAATTCTATAAAACTTTGGATCTCTTATATATCCCTTGGACTTTCTCGCTTCATCATTACCTCTACTTTCTTTGGGTCTCCCAATATTCCATGTTTAAATACTATACGAGCCATCATTTTATTTAATCAAGCTAAGGTTCACTCTTATTGAATTTGGCATATAATTGTTTCTACCTTTATGATATGTAAGATTTACCTCAAGTATTCAACATATTCTTCTCAACTTTTCAAATACATTCAATATATCATCTATGATCATAGTCACTAATTGATCCAAGCAAAATTGGGTCACTTTATTCTTCAATCCCATAAAATTGTAGAGGGCATTTGTTAACTCAAACAGATATCACCAAAACTCAATGTGTCCATAATTAATTCTCGTAATTCCTTAAGTAACTAATTCCTCAATGAGGTAATATTATCTCATGTTATTTTTGGTTTCCCAATTAACTTCTTTTTGCAAATGATTTTCTCCATTCATTTGATTTCCTCTGATTTTCTCATTGACTTATTCTAATATCTACTCATTCTTGCTAATTTCTCCACACATTTCAATTTATTTGCAATCTTAACTTCCTGTGCTTCTCTTGAACATATTTGCATAGAATATAGTGTAGACCTAAATTCTCCTCACATTAGTAAGAGCGTCACCTCAAATTCCAGAATCCAATCACATAGTTGGATACTTTACATTAAATAAAACACATATACTCTTTATAGCATATTCAACTTCTTGTGTTTGAGACTATGTTAGAAATGAGACTCCAATATTCACTTTTAATTCATTACATATTTATTTATGATTTGTTCCTTCATTGATCATTCTTAGAAGTAAACCATCTGGTCTACTTAACCTAATTCATTGAAATTCTTCTTTGAAAGAAGATTTCTTGCTACTATCATCTATACTGTTCATGTAATTTTTATTAATCAACTTTTTTCATCATTGCTTATCAGTCATTCTTAGTACCTCAAGAAGATCAATTTCAATTATTCATAATATCTCAATAAGATTGATTTCTATCATAACTTAGAGATCAGAATATCCTTTATAATCAGGCTCAGTGAAGCATTAAGTAAATTCATTTACTCTTATACCTTGGTATATACTTTTAAGATCATTTCATCTTATCTGGAGATGTATTTATGAAAATTCACCAATTAATAAATCATGATAAGGGTACCTTAATATTATTTGATTATGGATAACACTTCTCCTTTTGTGCCTATCTTTGATTGTGGAGACTATGCCACAACTGTGCCCTTCTTCTTTTTCCTCAAATTCATCACCCATAGTAACATCATTAATAATCTCAATATATCCCCAATTGATCACTATAAGCACTTTCACGTGTTACTCCAATTTATCTTAAACTCTAAACTATGGGAACTATAACTAACAAATATTCAACAAGTCATAGATTGCTTCCTATATCATCTCCACACATATAATATATATGTGCTCAATATTCTCACTTGTCATAGTGATCCTATTATCAAATATGTACTCACAAAACTTGACCTTGATAACTTTTACATATATCGCTATCATTATCTCACCTCCAAATTACCATTATATTGTCATACATACGTATGTTCGCAATCAATTCGAAATTATAGATGTATAATCATCCTAAAATTCTGACCTCAATTCCACTAACATATTCTTATGCTAAATCATAACTCTTATCACATTTATCAAACAATCATTTTAAGTCCAAGTTCAACCTTTTAAGGTCATAAAAAAATTTATTTTCTTTCCACTTGACTTGTACACTTTAAATCTCGTCATTCATATTTATATAACTACTTTCCTCAATTAGTCCACGACAATGTATTCACATCTATATCACATTTGAGAATATATCACCTCGGTCCAATATTGGTGTCATATTCAATAATACATCCACCACACAATTGCGTTGAATCTTTATCCGTCATATCTAACCATATACTATTTTTCATTTCTAAATATCCACAGACTTTCTTTTTCTTACATTCTGACAGATCATCATTCTTCTTACTATTTTTGTCAATTAAAACTCTTAACAAATGCCCATGCATATGACTCATGTAAATGCGACTTAGAATGGGGATTAGTTGCTACTCCCTATTATGACATGTCTAAAATGCATGTACCTTGACACATATTTCAAAAAACATCAATGTAAGATGCTAAATCTGGGCTCTGATACCAAATTGTAGTAACCCACTCTCATAGGGCATATCCTCGAACATAACGAAGGTATTTGAGAACATACTCTACGAGCATGGCATGCTAGAACAGGCAACAATAGAACTCATTGCAAATTTTTTTAAAAATAATGTACACATATGCAGAAAATCAATAATCAATTTCGACTCGTTTTATTTATACAAATTTTCAATCACAAGAGTTACAATCATTACACAAATCATTAGAATTTCACTAGTCACTTGGGCTCATTTCACATACATAACATTTTAGTCATAATGTCATTTCATTACAAAATCATTCATGTACACATTGTAAAGTATTTGTGAATACACATTTTGATACAAAATAATGAAATACATATGCAGGCGCGAACTGATCCCGACCTTTATCTCTTACTAGATGAATCACTCAATCACATAACACCTTAATTCATATAATCACATAATTCACATCACTTCATTAATTCATCATATTGGGTCACATACATTTCATATTCACTTAAAACATATATCACATTCAGAAATTAGTCAAACTATTTAAATTATACACATCATATGCATATGCATTGCTCATGAGACTCACTTTTAATTGTTATTGTTGTGACCGAGTGCCTATAACTGTCCCATATCTATTGTGGATATCGGATTCATTAATAACTGTCCTATATCCGTTGGGGATACTAGGCTCATTATACACAATGAGCCTTTTCTCTTAATCACTTTCTGAGCTTTAAGCTCTTTTTTACTTTCTGAGCTTTAAGCTTTTTCCGATGGCTACTCCGGTCACAACAACCTTTATGTTTCATGCATTCATATAATGAAATGCATCAGTCACATAAGATGAATTAGTCACTTTATTTCACTTTACACATGTCATCGAACCTTGGTCCGACATTCAACATTTTAGTTGAGAATCACTTATTTCATTCACATGCAAAATCAAATTTTTCTTTGAAACTTGGTCCGACATTCAACCATTAAGTTAATATCACTTATTTCGTTAAATTCACATATAATGAGCACTTCTAATATGATATTCATGCATCAAACACCTCAAACATTCAATGTCCAGAATCAGTACAATCATTTATATTGCATATCAATCACATCAGTAGTCATTCCATGCAGAAATTTAAAACAGAATAACAATGAAATGAGACCATCTAGGTCGACTCACAATACACTCCATATTAGCATTAGCTTCCATAATCCAGAAACATATAGATGCGGACGTTCTATCCTATATCATCATTATGCAAAACACATATTTCACGCCCATTATTAATTGTCCACATACATTATTAATTGCACAATCTTATGAATACTCAATCACATACATATGTATATTTGTTGTGCACAATGCATGCTTAATGACAATCCCGATATATTATCTAAATTCACATCTTATGCTCATTCTCATTTTATAATTCATATATGTCTAGTTGAACTTACGTTTACAATTCATTTGTACATGATCATTTTAAGTTCACCATTTAATCCAAACCTTTTGTATGTGTTTAGTTTATCCTTAGGCTTACACCTCAAGAACACTTGGTCACTCTAATATCATAACTCAATTTCTTGTCATTCCTTTTCTAACATTATATGCTCTCATAATACCCAATTCTCATTCATATTTACTTAACACATACTACTCAACTCTTTTGAATCATAACTACAATCATATGAACATCTTCATTCCCATTATACTCATGCCTTTGGTACTTTGATAACATCCATTCATGCACCAAGTTATAACCCCAGTTATCACTTAAAACATATCGCACATTTAATCATATAATCAAAGCATCATTCTAGGTTCAATTCAAGCTCCATTTAAGCCTTAATTAAGACAAAAATGGCTAGTGAATGTCTGTTAGGTGGACATCCATGTCTGCTGAGTGGACCTTTATGGATTATTTATAGAAATGTTAAAATTTGACCATCTAGGCATCAAAATCTCTTCTCGACGTCTTCATAGAAGTTCTAGAAATCAAAGTCCTCTTTAACAAAATACTTAAAGTACCTCAATCCGAGTTCAATAGAAAAATTTATGCCACTTGCCCTAACACATATCCAATTGCATCCTTATTTTCTAGATTTCAACTATAACCTTAATTCATCTCATCTCAAGAACATATCTCAACATCTTGGTTAACATAACTTTCACTTTCATTATAACTTTAAATATCACAACTCATAACATTTACATAACAACTCATCACTAATGGTTTTCATACTCTCAAAACAGGATATAAATATATGTATTCATTCATCAATTTGCTGCACCCAGTATACAACTTCAAGTCAAAATTTGAAAATCTTATAGACAAAATATGAATTTGATGTCTTCATAAAAAATGTACCCATATGTCTTTAATTTAATAAAAATAAAAATAATCTCATTTGGATATCTACAGAACAAGTTATGGCTAAATTACAAATGCATAATCAGTGGAAAATGTTATAGCTAACATTTTTCAAGCACACTTTAAACACCATTTACTCAATTAATCTAACATTATATCATTCCATAATCTATTACCCATCAGAACTCCAAAGTAAGAAATTATTCTACCACATTACTCATTCACGTTTTAGCATATACCCATCCTCATTTTATGAATATCTAACATCTAATTATCATCAAATATGCTTCATTCATTAAAGCCATGAAGATTAATAGGTTACTTACTTAATTCACCCAAAGCTTCTTCAATTACCTGAAACCCTAGCTCATCCAACATATACGATCATCACCCTTTTAAGGTGGAATAGGTTGGGTCTTTTAGTAACAAGATGGAGAAGACAACAAATTTTGAAGAAACAAAGTGAAAGATTTGATAAAAATCAACATGATGAGGGTAAGGTGGGAAGGTCATAAATGAAGGAGGGTGTGATTAAGAAAATGAAGACGATGGAGATGAAAGAAGTGTGTGTCGTAATTAGCAAGTGAAAGACCATAACATGGTCTTTTAAGTTGGGTAAAAATTTGTGAGTGGTGAGTGGTAAGTGTTGTGACACTTGTCAGTTGCCACTTGTCATCTTATTGTAGTCTCTAATTGGTTCCTTTAAAAAGCTAGTCCATTTTTCTCCAATGTTCCACCCAATTTTCTCCCAATTTTCAATGACATTTGTCATTAAATGCCAATGTCATTTATAAAAATTTTCGTTGCCATTTGATTCTTATTTCTAGTACTATTCATCAATTGTTCTGCCACATGGTATTTTTCTAGTCCAAAAATACCCTTAAATTTCAAAAATTTCACCAAAAATTCTGAGTTATTAAGTATACTATCCAATTTAATTTTTAACACATATAATTCACAATTCTAAATATAATCACATTTATAGATCAATTATACCTGGAAAGTGTTAATGAAGGCATGTACAATCATTTTAGTGTGCAAAAATCAATATTCACATGTGTGTATGCTAACATTATGTATGAGCATGAAATGCATTTTTCTAAAGTCTCATTGCTATTTTCTCAATTACAAAAATCTAGGGTTCTTACCCCTAGTATGGAAATGGGATGTTATAATAATGGCTAAGAGTATCCTAATGGATTTGAGCATAGCTAATGGGCTAAACATTTCATCATAGTCAACACCTTGCCTTTGACGATAACCTTTAGCTACAAGCCTAACTTTATAGGTAACTACATTACCCTCTATGTCAGTTTTCTTCTTGAAAACCCATTGTCACCCTGTCGGTTTTATTCCTTCGAGTGGGTCAATCAAAGTCCATACTTTGTTTTCATACATGGAATCCATTTCAGATTTCATAGCTTAAAGCCATTTGTTAAATTCTGAACTCTTCAGAACCTCTTTATACGTAGTAGGTTCATCATCTCCTATGAGCAATATATCATTAAGTTCACTTATGAGAAATCCGTATCTCTCAGGAACATGACATATCCTACCTATCCTGCGAACTTCTTGTATGTCAGAAGATTGAACTATTGTTTCATCTTCATGAATAACAGTCTTGGGTCCAGGTAGTTGATCTACGTCTATTTGAGCATCTTGAACTTCCACAAGTTCAATTTTACTCCCACTGTCTTCTTTTATAAGAAATTATTTCTCTAAAAAGACAACATGTTTTAAAACAAGCACCTTTTTTTCTGAAACATTGTAGAACTGATATCATATAGTTTCCTTAGGATATCCTATAAATAGACAACTTGTTAGATTTAGCTTCAAGCTTATCTGACTGAATCTGCTTCACATAATCAGAACAATCCCAAACTTTCATATGAGAAAGATATCATTTCTTGTTAGTCCATATCTTGTATGGAGCAACATCAACTGACTTGGATAAGACTCTATTTAATACATAAACAGAAGTTTTAAGTGCATACCCCAAAGGATTTTGATAAATTTGCTAAATCCATCATAGACCTCACCATGTCTAACAAGGTTTGGTTTCTCCTCTCAGCCACACCATTGTGTTATGACATGTAAGGTGGATTCTATTGGGACAATATTCCATTATCCCTAAGATAATCCAAAAACTCTTAGCTTAAGTATTCACCATCTCGATCCGATCGAAGTGATTTAATACTTCTCCTAAGTTATTTCTGAACTTCATTTCTAAATTCTTTGAACCTTTCAAAGGTTTCAGAATTGTGTCTCTTAAGATACATATACCCATATCAAGAATGATCATTGATAAAAGTAATCGAGTATACGAAACACCTTTGGCATGTATGGACATCGGACCATATACATCAGTATGTATTAGGTCTAAAAGTCATCAAATGCCTTCTTTTTCTTCAAGGACTCTAGATAAGCCTTATAATTTCTCTTCCAATGGCCATCCTTGCCACAGTGGAAGCAAGTTCCCTTCGAGGCAGTCTTCTTTGCTTTTTGACACCTCCTTTAGGCCCTTTAGACTTCTTCTTCTTTTAGCTGTTTTTCTTCGAACTAGAAGAGTCCACCAGCATCACAACCTTGTCTTTGTAGACAGATGACTCAACTACCTTGAGCATGTTGACCAGATTAGGAATTATGCTAGATATATTGTTCATCCGATAGTTAAGAACAAATTGTGAGTAACTATAGGTTAAACCTGTTATAATTAAGCCAATACTTAATTTATAATCCAAAACAAAACCCAAGAAGGCCAACCACTCAATGTAGCCATTCTTCTTTAGTGCGTACTGCGCTAGAGATATCCCCTCAACCATCTTAGAATGGAAGAACAATCACAATGTCTCAAACCTTTTGGACTTTGCTTGATCATTAAAGAGCTCCTTAAGATGATAGACTATGGTATGAGCATCTATAGCCTCATGTTGCTTTTACAGCTTCGGTGACATAGTGGCTAGCATAATACAACTAACCATCTCACTATCATCGAGAAGCTTCCTATATGCCCTCCAATCATCATCAGAGGCATTAGCAGCAAAGGGATTGAGAAGTGGTCTTCTAAGACATAACTAAGCTTCTCAAACTTGAGAACTATTCTTAAGTTCCTGAGCCAGGCAGGGAAGTTTGGTCCAGTCAACTTGTTAGCTTACATCAATGATCTTAGATTCACACTAGTATTCATGGTATTGATTCAGGCAATAGTAACCTTTTGCCAAAGAAAGAAAAATTAGAATGTACTTCCATGCATGTCTATAAGGACTTTATAACAGGCATTATGGCTGCTATTATTTTCACAAATTCGTAACCCTCAATATAAATCCGAAAGAACTCGTAGAGAAATTCTCTTAGTGGGCCGATATCTAATATCCCTAATAATGACCTTGGGTTTTCCTAACAAGCCACCTTAGTTTAACCGGTAGGTATTGGTCATACCAATTACATCTCCAATGCAGCTATCGATCTAGCTATTAATTGTTGATGTGTGCACACTCATCAGGCTATCAACTTTTGACATATGTACATCTAATGTACACTACCCAACTTGGCCTCTGTCCACATTGATCTTAGGTTTGCCTAACAAACCAACGCTTCTAGTTAAAACCAACCCACTAATCCAAAAATCTTATTTCTATGGTTTGATCATATCTGTGTAAAGCGGGCTTAGGTTTGCCTAACAACCCTAACTTTAAAAGGAATCTAGTTCTTACCATATTAAGGAAGGCATTAGTTTTAATATTCTAAGTAAGGGGT
>JANSVA010003839.1:0-16408 GCA_025504915.1 Erythroxylum reticulatum | reverse complement strand
CTTAATCATTGAAATTTTCATATACCAATTTATCTTGCCACTTGAAAATTTTCCTAATCTAAATATACATTTAAATACCTTAATTCTCTAATGGTATCCATTAATTCCAATTTACTCACTATAATCACTTGATCAAAAATTCAAATTATGAGTTTTTTATATTCTAATCATAGCAAAATTCTAACTTCTATCACACATGTACTTTCATAAACATGTATTATTTCAACTAGGGTATACTTTGGGGCCTTACAGTAATTTTAGATAACCATTATTAAATTCAATACCTAAATGTTCTATATTTTGTTGTGCTATTTTCGTTTTCTGTTTACTTAAAATTAATCTTTTCTCTTGACATCTTTGAAGAACTATTTTGACCTTTTTTAAATGATCAATTTTATCTTGGTTTGGATAGATAATTATATCATTAATATAAAAAAAGTAAAGTCTTCTAACCCTTCAAGTTTATTATCCATAAATCATTGGTAAATACTAGGTGCTTGTTTTAATTCAAAGGGTAAAACATTCCATTGATAATGTTTTTTAGGGGGACAAGTAAAAGCTGTTAATGGTTTTGTATTGTCGTGTAATCTAAGTTGGCAATATCTTGATTTTGCATATAATGATGTAAACCATGTATGACCTTTTAGTTTATTAATAATATAATCCTTTTGTGGTAGTTTGTGTGCATCACCTATAGTTGCTTCATTGGGTTTTCGATAATTAATTACCATTCTTCATTTTCCTCGTTTTTGTTTTGCTGAATTGTTAACATAAAATGATGGGGCTGAATGTTTACTAATACTTGGTAAAATAATTTGTTTATCTAATAAATCAACACATTCTGTAATGAATTCTTGTACATCTTGTTGTGTATAAGGAATATTATTCCAAATATTGACTTCTTGGGTTGGATCTTTAAGTTTTATTTCCACTAATTGTTGATTTTGATTTTTAGTTGGATCTAAAGGATTTTCACTACAAACTTTATCTAACAAGGTGTCTATTTCCAACTGAATAGACATATTGTTGAGAAGATAGAATTGCAGATATTCTAATTTGGTTGTCAAACTTTGTGCCTTTTGATAATAAGTTATGTGATAAATACGGATTTTTAGGATAATAGATTTTTTATTAAGATTTTTGATAACTGGTGTTTTTAATATAGTATAATGTAAATATTGACAAAATGAGTTATATAATTTAACAAAATTGTTTGCTAAGATTAATGGTAAACCCAATTTTTGTTGATATATAGAAGGCACTGAAAATGTGAATTTTTCCATCAAGATATTATTATAGTAGCTTACATACTAAATAAATTTAAAACTTCCATCTACTATTCTTATTTGTAGAGGTTTGTCTAACTCCTTCCATATTGTTAATAACTATTTGGATGCAATACAAATAGTAGCGGCTGTATCTATATATGCATTAAATTTTTTATTTTGAATCACTACTTAGATAAAGGTTATATTTGAATTCAACTGGTGATTCTGATGATTCAGTTTGTGATTCATGATAATAAATTGAAGAAATTGTAGAATCAATATTATAGTCAGATTCAATTGGTTCTAATTGTTCCTGAATTGTTGATTGTAAGATATGAAGTTTTTCGTTGTATTGTTTATTTTTTCTATTGGGACATTTATTGGCATAGTGCCCTTCTTCTTTGCATAACCAACATCTACATGATTTTTTGTTTTGTGGACAATCCTTAGGTTTTGGTTTAAATTGTCTATATTTTCTTCATCTAAATTGTTGTTTATAGGGTTTAAAAGGTTTCCTTTTATAATAGTTAGAAGGATAACGTTTCCATCTATATGATTTCCTATAAAACGATTTATCTCCACTAGTTTTTTCTTGTTTGATCGTATGTTTTCCTATTTTTTGTTCTCTTGTTTTACTACTTTCTGGTTGATCTTCTTCAATAAATGCTTCTTGATCGACAATAAATGTCCTAACAGAAAAAATAAACAATACAATGAAAAACTTCATATCTTACAATTAGCAGTTCAGTAACAATTAGAGCCAATTGAATCTGACTATAATACTGATTCTACAATTTCTTGAATTCACATGTATAACTTTCTAAATAACATTATCACATATACGCATATTATTTAAATGCCATAAAGCTTTTAATCTATTAGTTGTAGCAACTTCATTTTTATGTGTAATAATGTCTTTACCTTAGGTCTTATGAAATATCTTATAGATTAAGCTAAGCTCTTTATAATTAGTACTTTTGTAGGATTTTATCATGCTAGACTTTAAAGAGAATCAAAACTATTCATTAATTCTTGGCATACCATTTCTGAACTCAAGAAAAGCTTTGGTAGATGTCCATGAAAACAACCTTATCCTTCGGATTGGTGATGAACAAGTGAAAATCAATATGAATAAGGTGTTAAAGAATCTGAAGGAGGGAAACTCATTTATAAGAATTGATGTATGTAAATCCTTAAAGGAGTGAGAGGAAGAAAAACAGATAACGATGGGCATAGAGCTTGAAGCATATAAGGAAGTCTCTATTCAAAAAAAGGAAGTAGCAAAGGAAGAAGAATAGATGATAGCAGAGATTGAATTTAAAGAATATAAGGAAGTCTCTATTCAAGAAATAGAAGAACAAGAGGGTAAGGGGGTGATTGAAGAAAAACGGGGGTAGTTCACCCTTCTATAGGACAAATTACTAGATTCGATAGAAGATTCAAAGAGTTTTATCATGCCCTTTTTTATTGATAGTTTGTTACAAAAAAGGACATTACTAAACTTACTATGTTTTCTTAATTTGGTCAATTATGTCTTTATTATTATCTTGCAATATGTAGCTTAGTTACAGGCTATGAAACTGAAATTGAGCAACACGGGTGGATGCAGACCACTTATAATTAACCCAGGTTGAGTATGGAAAGAAGAATACGTCAAGCAAATGATGTTAATTAAACATTACTTGGGAGACAACCTAAGACTTAGGATATATTTTATTATTAATTCATTTTATTAGTACTTATTTTATTTTTTATGTTTATTTTTTAGGGAGTGAATCGCTAGAATTTTATGGTATAAAGTCTCTCCAAACATCATCACTAACATCTTCACCATTGAAGCATTATAAGTATTCTTGCTTTAACTTTTTATTTATTGCTATTTATTTATCTTTATATGTGTTGTTTTGTTTCTCACATTAAGGACAATGTGTTGTTCAAGTGTAAGTATGTATATGCTTTGCATACCATATGTATGTATGAAAATAGGCATTTGTATTGAGTTAGTTTTTTGATTAGGTTGACATAGCATAAACATTATGTTGATATGTGTGCATCGTGTGAACGTGTTAATGACAAGAATTGAATGGAACTATTTTAGCTTTGAACATGGTCATTTAAATATTATAGGCATGGTAACTTATAAATTTTGTGTTTTAAGTATCTTTGGGATGAATATGTATGTTAATTAGGATATGACACTTAGTCTTTCACTTTATAACTGTTGTTCGTATACATTTATAATTTTAGTCAATTGAATTTGTTAGCATTATTAGTACACTTTCATGAGAGTCATTTACTAGAAAGAAATCAGGTAGGATAAAGTTAAAAAAAGTTATGTTAAATAAATAACTATTCCACTAGCCCTTTTTAAGAAATTAGGGTTTAAGAATAGAGCTGATAGCCATTTGAGAGTTATGATATAGCTGAGTGATCAGGGGCATTTAAAACAAAATGTTTGTCTTCATGTCAAAAGGCTAGAATGACACTGTAACGAAGCCAAATAAAAAGCCTAACCTAGTTCAGTACCTGGGGGACATTCATGATAAGATGTTTGCCTTTGCGTTAAAAGACTATATTATTGTTAAAAAAATCTTTTGAAAAAAAAGTGTTTCAATAAATATACCTACTGATCTTTTAAAAATATCAAGAATTTTTATGAAAGGTTACTTAGTGATAGTTTGCCTTTTTAATTGATTAATAATAATAAGTGCATGCTTACAGGTGCCATAGGTATATGAAGAAGATGTTAATATTTTGATTGGTATGTATATTCAAATCAAAGTATTTAAACATGAAAGGAAATTGTTAATATATTGGCACATTTTAAGTGATTGGTGTTTGAGGTTAATTTAATTCCATAAGGTTTGAAGCCATTGTAACATTATTGTATTGCTGCATGAATGTGTGTTTATATGTTTTTTGTGTTTTTATTATATTTTTAGTTTTGCTTGAGGGAAAGAAAAGATTTAAGTGTGGGGATATTCATAGGTGTAAATTATATTATGTTTTCTTAGATTTTGAGTGTGTTTTTAAGTAAATATTAGATTATTATCATGTGTATAGGCTTATAATTTATGTTATTGTTAATGTTTATATGTATTCTAAGTGTTTGTTTGGTTTAGAGTAAGAATTAGATCTTAATTTTATGTTTCATAAGGTGTTTGATGTGTTGTTAGTAATGGAAACCAAGAAATTGAAGAATGAAGAAGATGGAGGCTGAATGAAGCAAGTCACAATCATGACTCCTATGTCACAATCATCATAGAAAGGAATTTTTAGAAGCATGATCGTGACACCCATGTCACGATCGTGATAACACTTTCTAGGCGCAATCTTTTTAATATCTTTTAGAGTTTGGGGCTATTTTTGGAACCGAATGAAATGGGGAAAACTTAGAAAAACCCTAGGACCCTAAACTACTATTTAAGAATGTGAAAGAAAAAAATTCAGCAACCACACATCGAATTGAATCAAAGTGGAGAGATTAAGAAGAACATCCAAAAAAATTCAAGTATTCCAAATCAGGGCATTAAATAGTTTTTTCTCTTCTCCTTTTAGTTTCTTTCATTATCCTTGATATGTAATATGATTTTCTTGATGTTTATGGGTTTCTAGATCCCTATTAGAAATTATTCTGGAATTATTTTGTGAACTTATTTCTTGTTGATTTTAATACATATTCTAGTATTGTGAATTGAGAGATTGCAAATCTGGAGTTTTTGAATTTGATTAGGGTTAATCGATACCTTAGGAACTCTAGGATTAAACATATAAAATGATTCAACAAGACTAAGGAAACAATAGTTCATAAATATTCAATCTTGAACAATCTCAATTTTATTGGTAGCTCAACTATTTTCTATTATTTGTTTTGTTTCGTTATTTTTTTAAAAATTTGTTATTTTTTTAATTTAATTTCATAATACCTTAGACAAAGTTAGGTTTAGATTATTAGCTATTTTATAATCCTCTTGGGAATGATAACCTTATATATTATAAGATACGATCCATATACTTACAGTTATTGATTAGATACAACACTTGCTTAAAAAGTTTTTTGACACCATTAGTGGGGAACTCAACAATGGTAAAACACAAGATTTGGTGGTGTGTACTCTTCATCAACTTTATGTAAATATTTTATCATTATGTTTTATGTTTTTTGCCCAAAAATTATTTCATAATATATTAGATATGATGCTCATTACAAATAGTTTATACATTTTAATATCATTATTATCCTACATTTATTTTGATTATATACATTATCTATTTTACAGTCAACTTTCTATAAATAATAACAATGACATAACTAAAACCTTGACTAGTTTCAATTTTAAAATGTGAAAATATGATGTAAATTTTATTTGAAAATGTCAAATATTAATATAATCATGGTTAGGAAAAAACTTCCATTCCTATACATATCAATATAGAAGTAGAAAAAGTAGCCTATATAACTTGGGATAGATTGAATAAAATACATCATTTGACTATCAAGAGGTTTATACTTCACTATTTGCTTAGTTGATTAGCTTAAAAAACCATAACAAAAGCGCTTTCTCAATAATGTTTCTAAAAGTATAGATTTTCTTCTAATGTTGATATTATAACTATTTTGAAGAATTGTATTATATGAGATATAATGGCATTAAGAAAGTGAAAGAACAATATTATTAGGATGGTTTTTTTATAAAGTAAACTCAAAGCCCTAAACATAGTTATTACTAATGCTTGTATTATTCACCAAGCTTTGAATACATTTTCTACCAAAATTTGGTATTCTAACTACTTTTTATAACTCATAAGGTGAGACTCAAGATATTACTTTTCTGATTACCCATTATGTAGCATAGGAAGGAAACTAAATAACATAACATAAATAACTTTAATTCCCACCAAACTAAAACCTAAAACCAACCCCAAAAAATGGAAAGGTAAAACTCCAAAAAATCCTCCATTTAAAGAACTCATTTAGACAAGAAATCTTAAGGATATTACAAGGAAAATGAAACGCTTCCTTTATAAAAAGGGTCATAAAAAATATGATTGCATAAAATATGAGGCATGAAAAGAAAAATAGGAACAAGCAGGTAACTCTTTGCTTATCTTGATTCACAAATTAATATTATTATAAGTCGTATCAAGTTTTTGGTAACTAGACATAGGGCTTTTAATCATGCAATTTATGTTATACAGACATTCACGTTTAGGAGGGAGTCAACTAAAGTTGAGTTAAAATTGATGGTTGGTAATAATAAAAAAGTAGACAGATTTTGTATGAGTTTTTTTTTAAAATCTTGATACTAGATTCAAATTTATTTTGCATAATATGCTTTGTAATAGCATTTTTAGACAAAATTTGATATATGTACTTATTTTGGATAGAGAAGTGTGTATTTTTGTTCTTGGCAACTATAATGTATAATTGTCTTTTAATGCAAAATATGATGGTACAACCTTCTTTTTCTTATAATTTGTATACAAGGTGTTTAACTTCTAATGATTTATATGCGTCTTTATATATTGTTGAAAAGATTGTTACTAGAAGACCTATAATAAGGAAAACCATTCATATTACGGCATAAAAAATTGGGTCACATTTTTAGAGAAAGGGATAGAAGATTGATAAAGGAAAACACTATTTTAACTCTAGAATATATTGATCTAGAGACATATGTTGATGGTTGTAAAAGCAGGTTCAACAAAATATAGTAAAATAAGTTAGCTTTTAGTTTTTACTTTTTAGAAATCATTCATATATGGGCATTATTCACCTACCATTTATAAATATAGATATCTTTTACTTTTGTTGATGATTATTTCAATATAGATATATGTTCTTAAATTAAAAAAGTATCAAATTGTTGAGATCTTTAAAATTAAAGTTGTGAACTAATTAGGAAAATCAATCAAGATTGTAGGTTTCATCATTAAGTGAGTATGTAAAGCATAGGGTTTCTTGATAAAAACATTTTCTTTCCTAAATACTGGAAAACTTATGAAATAGTACTACAATTTAATATGCTAAGTAATCTTGAATAGAATGATATGGCCAAAAGGTATAATCGCACATTAAAACATATAATAAGGAGCATACAGAGCAACTTATTTTCTAAAATACATTTAGGGTTATACTATTAACTAAAATACATTTAGGGTTATACTATTAAGATTAATTTGTTCATTTTAAAAAAAGTCCTAAACAAATTAGAACATAAAAAGCTTTTGAGTTGTAGAAAGGTTGAAAACCAAGTCGCACTTATCTATTAGTTTAGGTTTGTCCTACTGAGATATTAATATATAATCCTTATCAAAATAAAATACATTCTCGTTCTACTCGTTACTATTTTTAAGGTTATCATAACTACTTAAAGGTTAAAAATTATATTATAGAGAAGGAGAATCTAGAATTATATAATCATAAACAACTAAGTTAAATGGAATATAATGTGTATAATGAGGTTAGTCCTTATAAAATCCCAAAGGATAATAAAGTAATACTACTATAGTTTTACAACCTTCACCCATTTATTAATAGATAGAGGATTTTTATACCTTATGTTATTCTAATAAAGGACAAAAAATTAATACAAACACCTAATAAGGTTCTTGTGGCATAAGATCATATTGAACAAATTCAATTAAAGGGACCTAGATGTATGCTATATCTTCTTATTATATAGTTTATCTTGGTGAGAATGATGATAATATTGGATATATTATGGATCCAATTACTTTTTTAGATGTTGTTACTAATCTTTCTCCAAATATATAATAGGACATAACAAGAGATGAAATGTAGTCTATGAGGCATAATCAAGAATAAAAACTTATTGAGTTATTTTTAAAATTATAAACATGTTAGCTATAGATGAGTTTATAAGAGTAAAAAAAGGTCTTATAAGATAAGATTAAGCATTTTAAAACAAGTTAGATTCTAAATGTGTCACTCAAAGAGAAGGGATATACTTTAATGTCACTTTCTCTCTTGTATCTATCAAAGATGCATTTAGATTGATAATGACAATAATACTTCATTATGATATGTAACTATATTAGAGTGGATATTAAAATCATATTCTTAAATGGAAACTTATATAAGGAGGTAATATAATACAAATTAAAGGATTTTAGGAAGATCACAAGATTCGTCTTAATAGGAATCAAGCATCTACTACTCGAGCACTAAAAGTTATTGGAGATCCATTAAAGATTATTACAAGAACATTAATAAGGAGTAAAGCAAAAAAGGTTAAAGAAGCTTACAATAATGTAATAGTGGGTTTATATACAAAGAGAAAAGTTTTACTACATTAGAAGACTGAATTTAAGCTAATTATATTGATTCAAGTGAAGGTGCAAACTAAGTAATAATGCTATAGAACATAAGTGATGCTAGCCACATAAGTGAACTGATATTGTTCTTGCACTTGATTTATAGACTAGAAAAACGTAAGCAACTTGATATTGAAGTAGTCCTTATGATTGGTGTTAGACTTGTCCACAAAAAGCACCTATAAAGTTTCATAACAAAATCAATGCTAGTATACTTCCTAAATAGGTATTGGACTTATAGTTCAAGTTGTTTAGGGTTTTGAAATTTTAGAGTTTTATTCCTTTTAGGACTTTTGCTCATAAGGTTTTATGCCTTTAAAAGGTTTTCTTATTATAGTAATAGACATATTATTATTATTGATCAATCAAATAGACTTGGAGAGATTTCTCTTCCTTTTTATTTTTGGAGAAATTCTTGTGTTCGGTTCTCTAATAACTTATGATCTTATCTAGCGTACTAATGGTGATCAAACCTTAGAATGTTATGATACCCAATCATATATTTTATGTGAGTATGTTAAATCATATCATTCTTCTTTTGTGTTAATTTGAAGATCGTTCTTGAATAAAACTTGTCTCGATAGAATAATCCTTGTTTCTATTCATATTAGTATTGAATGTTGCT
Source organism: Erythroxylum reticulatum (assembly GCA_025504915.1). Taxonomy (NCBI): domain Eukaryota; kingdom Viridiplantae; phylum Streptophyta; class Magnoliopsida; order Malpighiales; family Erythroxylaceae; genus Erythroxylum; species Erythroxylum reticulatum. Next base: position 7,177 of record JANSVA010003839.1, on the reverse strand, counting down.
AGTCATGTTAGTAAGGTTTAGATCAGAATTTTGTATCAAATTCACCTTCTATATTCAAGTTTGTTTTCGAATTCATGTATTCATGTTTCAATATCCTGGTGTCTTCTTCCCATACATTAATTTCCCTTGGTGGTCTTCTCATTCTCAAAATTTATTAAAAATATATTGTTCCTAAGTCTTGTGTTTTTTGTTCCTTAATTTTATAAGCTAATAAAAAATTAATAATCAATAGGTTTTACGGAGTGAAGGTTTAGTCCATAGAAATTCATGAAGAGGACTCATATAAATCATATATAAGGACTTGGCAATTACATTATCATTATAAAAATTTTTAGTCCTCTAACAAAGATAAGGCGATCCAAATATCATATACATTTTGCTTACTAATTGTTTTTACTTTTCCTATTTTTCTAGATTCTTCTTACTCGAATTCTTCTTCTTATTCTCTATTTGGTCTAATTAGCTTTTAAAAACATCAATTTTTTGTTACTAAGTTTTTTTTTATTTTCTTAGCCTTTGATGTGATGCTTTGTTTTATTTATGTCCAATTCATTTATTTGGGGGTTATTTGAATAACGGAAAGGTTTAAAACTAGCTTTTTGAATATAGATTATTTAGTGTACAAAGAGCTTTCAATCAAGAATTTATATTGTGACTATAATGAATTTTAAGGAGAAAAACATGATATAGTGCTCGTTGTAACTAGCATTTTATTACAAGTTTATTATGACTCAAAATTGAAAAAAAATCTTGTCTAAAGATAATTAGATAAATGAGGAAGGAAAAAACCAGGATTTTATCATCAATGCAATAAAAGGTCAACATAAGCAACTTATATAATTTAATAAAGTGAGGGATAGATTAGAAAAACATGAAATTTTCATAATTGGTATATAGTTTGAATCACCTATACTATTAGGATGGATGAATTTGAGGCTTATAATGCAAATGACAGTGTTGCCAATTATTTTAGGAGTTAAACATAAGGGGTGGTAAAAGGAGAAAAAGGTGGAAGAAGAGGTATAATAAGAAGGCAAAGAGGGAGTAGGCTTTGTTGATTTTATGACAAAGGATGTAAGGATAAGGTAGACATCAATATGGGTAACCTTAAGATGAACATACCACTTTTTTTAGGAAGTATAAACCCTAATGCCTATTTGGAGTGAAAAATATGCAGAGTTAGTGTTTAATTATTAAAAATTTTTGAAGGAAAAAAGATTTAATTGACACCTACAAAATTTATTTATTATTTCATAGATTGGTGGGATCAACAAATCCTGAATAGGAAAAGGAACTAAGAGTCAACCATCAAAAAATGGGAGGAAATGAAATTAATGAAAAGGAAAAGTTTGTAGCAATTTCCTATTATATGGATCTCTATCAAAGGCTACAAATGTTCACTCAAGGTTCTAAAAGTATAGAGGAATACCACAAGGAGATGGAGGTTGTCATGACTGATTGGGTCTAGGTCAAGTGGGAGATTATTATAATTATGCCCATGACCCAATCATTATGTTTTGTGATTCTTAACTTTGTCTAATAACATGGCAAATGATTATATTATCTTATTATGTTTATTTTTTTATCCTAATATGACAAGTCTTTGATTAAATTTATACGCTTTCCATCATACTGGAGATTATGATAATGAATGTCAAGTCTTTAGGGTTTAATCTAAAAGTGTTATTGATCATAAGATCATCAAATAAAGACTTTAATGATCCAGTTACATCAATATGTATGTAATAGTATCTATTGGATGGATATTTGTAGATCTCATTTATTAAGTTACATATATAGATGATGCATATGGAGATATGATCATTGAATTGACCAAACTAAGAATTCCCAATGGTTAATATTGCCTATAAACTATCAAGTGTGATATTCTCATAAGGATTTAAATGTATATTTTTCCTTTGACTTGAGATCATCATAGTAATCAATAGGTCACTTATTATGTTTTAATGTCGGACACCTAGTGTGTAAACATGCTAGTTGAATGATCATTGGATATAATTAAGTACCTATCTAATTAGTGGTGAGTCAAAATGGGATATATCAACTCTAGGTAATAAGTTTGAGCTTTATGTTGTCATTGATCTTAATGGGTGTTTCAAAACCTTGACTAGGGTGATTGAATGAGTGAGGAAAAGAGTTTCTTAAGTCGTTCACCAATCATTAATGATTGACATGTAACACAGTTGGTTATCTAATAGGGTTTGACAGTTAAATCATAACTTAGGATAATCCGGAGTAGTAATGATGGAAGGTAATAATACATCATCCTTAACCAGGTTTCGTCTTTGTAAGGTTGTTACTTTATACTATCCAATCATTGAGGAGTGCTGTTATATGCCAACCGCGATTAGTAATTAATTGGATTAATTGCTACCGACTTAGTGATGAACCTATGTGGTTACACACTTACGAGTGTAATATTTCCTACTTATGATTATTTAATTTATTATCATATAATTTATTAAATAAATAGAAAATATAATTAATATTGAAAATTCTCTTTGTGCAAAATAAATGAATAAAATAATTTTATTTTATTTTATTTCTTTTTTATAAATAATAACAATAATTTTTTAAAGAAAAAGGCAAAAGGCGTCAGATGGTAAAAGGTGTTTTTATCCTTGGTGGATTTTTTTTTGGTTTTACATTTAAACCAAAACAAAATGAAGTGCAGGGTGTGGTTGTTTCAAGTTTTAAACAAAAAAACATTAAAACACTTATAAAGAGAAGAAAGTAAAATATTCTCTTTCATTTTGTACGTTGAAATCAACAAAAGAAAAGAAAATAAAATTTTCTGCTTTATTCTTGAAAAAAGAGTTCTTCAAATTAATCCATAGTCATATCAAGTGTTAAAAGCGGGATGTATTTCTCGGTGTCGAGTGTATAGAGACTTTGTATTTTCAAAATTCGCTACCAATTAATCCTTATTAATTTTAGGTATTTATCTTTGCCTGTTCTAGGATTGCAATTTTTTATTTTCGCTACGTATGCAATTAATCATAATCTTCACTCGTAATTTTGCCTTTTTTATATGTGCGGAAATTTATATCATTCTTGGTCGTATTTTTATCGGTATTAAATCTTACTAGTTCTCTTGGTGAGAGTTGCATTACACCTATTTTTTAATTTGGGAAAATTCTTATATAGATCGAAATAAGATTCTTATTATTGATATTTGAAATTTGATGAGGTAATCATCTCATTCGACTTTTCTAAAAATAAAGTTAAATAATTCTTTTAATATAAAGCTAAAAAGAGTAAGATCAATTTTCTATTTTTATATGTAGAAGATGTTGTATAAGGTTTAGAATTTATTCTTTAAGCATTTTAAAGTGAAAGATATTAGTGATCATCTTTTTCCCTTGGTATTTATATTCATCAAGACAAATCTTAAATCTTTTTAGCTCTCTTTTAGAGAGTGTAGATTTAATGTGTGCTTTGGTTTAATATACTAAATTGCAAATCTTATGCAACATCAATATCTTATGGAGAGAAATTATCTTTGGCATAGTGACTAAGGAATGAAGTTGAAAGAGTGGTTATAAAGAATGTTGCATATTCTAATATAGTTAGTAGCCTGATGTATGCTCAAGTTTATACTAGATTGAAAATTGCATTCGTTATTGGAGTATTGAGTAGATATTTATCTAACCTAAGTATATACCACTGGGATGCAATTTAAATAAGTTATGAGATACATTCAATGGAAAAATAAGGTATACAAATTCTAACTTGACTATATGTCTAGATGATAGAAACATCATATAAAGTTACACTTTTATGTTAGAAATTGGAGTTTTTTCATGAAAAGTGTCAAAGAGACATTTGTGAATTATTTTATTATACATGTTGAGTTTGACATATTATAGAATTAATTTATAGGTAGTTTTCATTAAGAAATGTATTTCTTAAATTATTTATAGTTTCTTTATTTTTTAAAGAAAATTTGTAGATTATTCATTTGCTATACCTATTCAGTAGTATTGTGATAATCTTTCAACAATGTTGTTCAATAACAACAGTATAACTATCATAAGGTCTAAGTATTTGAAAATAAAACATTTTATTTTAAAAGATTTGGTACATAAAGGTGACATTGTAATAGAGTGTGAATTAGTTGAGTATATGTTAGTTGATCCTCTAAATAAAAGATTTCAACTTACTATTTTTGATATACATGTTTACAATACAGATGTTCTGAAGTCCTTTGACACTATTAGTTATAGATGATTCTATATTTGCTCAAGATTCAATTTTCTTCTCATATATTATGAGTTTCTTACTTATGTATTGATTATCATCATTTTGTTCTTATTCATAAGTATTATTTTGAATTGTCATAGTACAAGTGAAATTCTTAAGATTTGTTTCAAAATTAAGCACATAATAGGCCATTCAACATATTTGCATAATGACATTGATCTTTTGTCTCTTGAGACATTTATTTATCTTAAGATACATGCAAGTTTATGAGATATCATAGGATATAAGTTTTAGTCTGATAAAGATTTTCTCTAATGAACATTAGCATGAAAAAATAGAAACATATTTCACTATTGTAATTTATCATAAAGTTTAGAGAAATCGAGATTGAAAAATAAAATAGGTATATTGTTATGATATAAATGTTGTTTATCATACTTTGTTTTCTCTGTCATGTTAGTAAGGTTATTAAATAAGCATGGTTGTAATAGACTTTTATCACATATAACATATGTTTCTAATATCTTCAGCATTGAAAACCTTATGAGATTGAATGATAGACTTTGATTATCTTTAAATTAATTGTTTTACAAAGGTCGACCAATACAATATCATTGTTATTCTGTTACACTATTTTTTATTAGATGTATAATAATTAATATTTTTATAAGAAGGAGAACGTTATAATTTTTCTTATAAAAAATTTATTAATCAATATTTTTAAAATTAAAGTTAATAAAATTAAAATTTGCTCATGTATAAGGGTAATAAAGTGGTCTAATAAATAATTTAATTAAGTAGGTGAATTCCAGTGAAAAATGATGCTTTATCAGTATAAGTTGAGTATTTATTAGACTTATGTTAGGGATAGTTAATAATGTGGCCATAAATAGTTTATAGGTATCCTGTACTTGCTTATGTTTCATAGATGTCAAGTTTGCTTACTAAGAAAGGTGCAAAAAGATTTTTTTTATGTCGAGAAACTTTATAAAAGAAAATTGAAATTTTCAAGAGCTTGTTTAAAGATCAAAGAGCTTACTTAAAGTTTTCAACTTCTTATTTAAATAGAAATGGATAGCAAAACAATTATTTTTTGCATTATCTTCATTTATAAAATTCTAAATTAAACTTGGAATGATCAATAAAACTTATGTTATATCTAAGAGGAATAACTAGTTCTAATGACATTAAGACTGTGATAGCTGTGCTAGTGACACCACCAACTAAGTTAAAAACTTTTAAATATAAAAATATGTTCAATCTTATACTTCTTCCTAAAACTTCTTGCTTGATAATAATACTGGAAATTTATAGCTTCACGGGGATGAAAAAATCAAACTATTAGTTCCTTCTTTTAGATCTATATGACAAATCCTTGAAAGTCTAAATAAAAAACTATTTGAGGTGTAGAATACAAATTTCAACAATGAATCCAATGATTTTTACCTTTTTTGTGCTATGATGGCAAGTTTGGCTATACTAACTTAAAAAATGAGCTCAAGATACTCATTCTTAGCAAAAAAAAATAACTTTAAAAAGCTCAAGATACTCATTATTGGCCAAAAATTTATGTTCTCTTGTTACATATTTAACATATGATACAATAGACATTTTGTAGGCTAATCTAGCTAAGTTAACCACTTTGTTGGAAGAGACAAATTGATCATTATTGTTTACACCCATTAACATAAAGAACTTGTAGTTTTTCGACAAAACAACTTAAGAATTTTAAAATAAAAATTTCTCTTTTAGACAACATTCAACAATCTCCAAAGAAGTAGTAGTAACTTAAAAAATAACATATAATAGAATCAGTCCCAATTTGCCATCACTCGGGTTAACTTGAATATGAGATTATGATATTTCATTGGATTTTATTGTCTAAACAAAAGGCAAGGGGAAATATTTTCATGATATAAACTAGAATAAAGAAAATAGAAATATTCCACCAAACCTTCATTTTTTTCTTAGGTTATTAACAAAATAAAAGTTTGAATGTTCAAAAAATAGAGATAATTACATAACTCTATTTAATGAATAATTTTTAAGCTAATTCAATTATAGTTTAGTTTTTGTACAATAATTAAATGAGGTTTAAAAAGTTATATATAGTATTATCAATTTATTATAGAAAGCTATTTCTTTTTTCTCATTGTACATAATTTTTAAATATTGTTTCCTTTCTCTCTTTCTTTACTTCTCTTCTTTTTTTCTTTTTAAAAGATAAGGCAGTAAAAAGAGGTGAGATAGATAGAAAAAGAGAGAAAGAGATAGAAAGAAAGATGAAGAGAGAGTGAGATAAAAGAAAAGGAAAAAAAAAGCAATAAAAAGAAAGATAGGAAGGAAGAGAAAAAATACTTAAAAAAGAGATTAAAATAAGGCATAAATAAGAAGAGAGAGAGAGAGAAAATAAAACATAGTTTTGTCCTATCAAATATAATTTGATGAGATTTGTTTAAAAATTATATATGAATTTTTTTCTTGACATGTTGCATTGAATGGAGAAATATGTCCTTTTACTCATTCTTATGCACCATCAATATTAGCTATAAAACTTATGCTTTTATTAAGTTAAATTTATGAAAAGGTACTCCTATTATAAATATATATTTTCTTTCTCAAATTCATAGGTATAGAGAGGTAAACCATCTTCACATGCTATATGTCTGAGATATGAAAAGATTATACAATATACTTTAAAATTTATATGGATATATTGTAAGGGAATTTGTACAATTTAAAAAGGTGTACAATGGTATGTTCCCCTATCATAGTTCTAATTTACATGTGATGGTCATCATTAGTTAGGTGTATCATATTTGATTAATTAAATTATGATTTTATTAATATATCTACACGCACAAACCTAAAGACAAACACACACACACACACACACACACACACACACACACACACACACACACACACACACACAGACACACACACACACACA
>JANSVA010003794.1:0-16413 GCA_025504915.1 Erythroxylum reticulatum | reverse complement strand
AGATGGTATTTATTAAAACTTAAAGCCCAAAAAGATTGAGTGGCAGAGGATGCTCATGTGAGAGTCCACGGTCTCCAAATGATGGTCCATTTGCATGTGGTGAAGTGTTACTCCCCACCGGAGATGAATCCTAGATCTTGCATAGTTTGGGTCTCCTTAAGGATAAGTCCACTTATTGGTCACAAATGTGACCTCCCACCGAGACATGGTTTGCAAGTATCTTTAGTGAATGAATCAAATGGTTTAATACTCAACACATTTTATCAATAATCTACCCACTATAGCTCTGTTGGTAAAAGTATGGGCTAAATTATGATGCTTCTTTAAAAGTTAAGCATGAAGATGCTTAGTAGCATTTTTAGTAGGAGGGCCCTAGTTTTTCTTTTAATGGATAAGATGACCCACCATCACTTAGTTTGTTATAGATAAGAAAAATAACTGTCATATAAAGTTTTTAATTTTTTAAGTTTTGTTAAATCTATCATCATGCATACATGCATCATGATTTTATACAAATTTCCAACATTATTGACTAGTATGCTCATGTTTTAATAATTTATATTTTTAGTCATAATCAACCACAAAATGAATCCATTTACTTTGCTCTTGACAAATAACAAATTAGAAAACGAAGAGAATTTCAATGAATGGAGACATAACCTTGACATTATTCTTCAATATGAACGTATTTCATGGGTATTAACTAAAAAATAAGCCTACACCTCTGGGTGGAGATTCAACTCCTAAGATAGTCCAACAATATAAGTGTTGGTAGAATGCTGATAAGACTACTAAGTGTTATATTCTAGCTTTTGTCAATGGCATATTGCAAAAGCAAATTACTTGTGTGAAAACTGCTAGTGTAATGGTCTATCACCTATATGAGATGTTTGGTGTGAGGACTAGGTCTACAAGAGTGAAAGCTACCCAAACCTTTCATAATCTCATACAAAAACCTGGTGAACCGGTGCGAGATTAAATGATGAAGGTAATCTCTACGGTCACTGAGGTTGAGATGCTTGGGTCGGACATGGATGCGAATATGCAGATGATTATGATCATCAATAGCTTAAGCTCTTCCTTTCAACATTTTAAGTTGGACTATGAGCTCAACGGTAAGGATTACACATTGAGTGAGTTGATGAATACCCTCTAGAGTACGGAGGAGATATTGAATATCAAGGATCATGGGTAAAAAGCTAATGTAGCATCTTCTTCTAAGCCCAAGGGTAAGGGCAAGCAAAAAAATAAGGGTCCAATGAAAAAGAAGGCCCAAATAGGGGTCAAGGCCTAACCTATAAAAGAGAAGGCCAAACAGAACACTAAGGGAAAGTGTTTCCACTGTGATGAGATGGCCACAGGAAAAGAAACTATCCAGTCTACCTTGAGTCCCTTAAAAGTAAACAAGGTATGGGTTTCCTAAGTTTGTTAGTAACTAGAATGATATAGCTGAGAGGATTAAAAGGACTCTATTGAAAATGTTAAGATCAATGATGTCCTACGCTAGCCTTCTAGAATTGTTCTGGGGATATGCCATATAAACAGCAACATATCTTCTTAACTTTGCTCTATCCAAATCGATGCCTAAAATACCTAGGGAGTTATGGATTGGTCGAGTGCCTTCATTATGACACTTAAGGACTTGGGGCTGCCTAGCTTATGTTCTAAGACCTGAATCCAAAAAGATGGAACCAAGGTCAGAAGTATGTTTGTTTGTAGATATACTAAAGGAACTTGAGAGTATTATTTTTACAGTCCTTAGGATAGGAAGGTATTTGTGTCAAAAAATGTGACCTTCCTAGAGGAAGAGTTTGTGAGAAATCAGAAAGGAAGAAGTGAAATAGTAGTAAAGGAGATAATTATTTCATCTAATTCAAGAGTTGATATGGATATAATAGAACAATATGTCAAAATGGATTCAAGAGTTGAATCAGAAGTGCAACCTGAACATCAAGTAGTGCCTAACTCAATGGGAGGGTTATGAGACAGTCAGATAGGTATTTAGGTGTAGTAAAAGGCTTTATTGCCATCTTAGACCAAGAAGAAACGAACCCCATTACGTATACACAGGCTATTAATGATGTTGGTGCAGAAAAATTGCTCAAGGTGATGGAATTGGAATTAGTTTCCATGTACACCAATAAACTTTAGATCCTTATAGATTTACCACCAGATGTAAAAGCCATAGGGTGCAAATGGATCTACAAAAAGAAAAGAGGACCAGATGGAAAGGTAGAGACCTTTAAAGCTAGATTGGTAGCTAAGGGCTATACTCAAAAAAAGGGTATAGATTATGAGGAGACTTTTTCTCTGGATGTTTAAGTTTATTAAAAAGCCTTGTCGAACATAATGACATTAAATAATTGCTCTTTTTAGGACGGAACCCAAAACATGATAATTTATTATTTCTTTTTTAGTTGTATACAGTTTTCATTTGTTTTTCTTTAAGTAGTTAGTTTATTTGTTTAAGAGGAAATTGGGTCTTAAATTTCTAGATTACTAAAATTTATAAAGCAAAATCACGTCTTATGTAATTCATTTGTCAAGATAAAATACTTAAAATTCCATATTACTAAAATTCATAAGATGTAATCATTTCTTACATAACTCAGGTTAAGGTAGCAATCATCTTAAATTATAGAATAGTAAAACTAATGAGGCAAGACCATACCTTATGTGATTTAGCCATAAGGCAAGATCAGATCTTATAAATGTTAGTAAACTATTTTATTTTATGGGAATTTATGAATTTAAAAAATAAAAAAGAATAAAATGATGCTATAAATAACTATAAATAAAACATTAGATTTTTATATTTTAAAAATGAGAATATTTTAAAGAAACAAAAGATAACAAAATTCAAAACACAAAGTAAATCCCAACTTTCTTCTTTTCTTTAGGTTATCTTTTAAGTCCACTAACACACTCCATAATGCCACTAGTCGCACCAGGTTTTGTCTACATAGGGAACCCATACACTGCCAGCACCAATGTCCATACAACTTGCATCCATCGAAGTAGTGCTCCATATGCAACAGTCTGACAACTCCATCAGTCACAATCCCACACACACCAAAAGAGCTAAACCAATTAGGTAGCATTCATGTCGCCTACAGTGCAGACACGATGCACTAGGTAGCTACACAATCTTCCTATTAGGAAATCATGATGGGATTCGATGCTGAGCACAAAGATATAATTACAAAACTTTTTTTGTATTCTAATTTGCTAAAAATCAAGATCATTTTAATTCTATAAAATGATTAACAATTAAATCATAATAAAGCATGAATCTTAATTAGTACCTTATTTCAAAGCTTGATTATATTTCTTATCTTATCCCTCGAACCATTTTCAAAATCAATCCATCTCAATCACCATAACTGCATAAGTGTCCAGCCTCTAATAGTATCCATTTAATAGGTTGAGATAACTCTATAACTCTTATAGAGAGGGATGAGTAAGAAGTGTTAGCTCCATTAGAAATTAAGCCTATTTACAATAATTTTTTGGCATTTTGGTAATTTAATTGAAATTAAATTCTAATTTTAATTAAACATAAATAATTATAATTAAATACCAACTATGCCCAAATAAGATTCAATATCTCATATTGATCCTTATTTATTAAATGTCTCATATTTAACCGTAAAATTTCTCAAACTTTATAGTCAAGTCCAACTTGATTAAATCACTTTCCTCTCTTCAACTTGTAATTTATCTGAGACCCATTATATTTGCAATATATTGGTAATGATTATAAATTAAAATTCTAATTTATAATTAGAATTTGATTAATTAAAACTCCTTTTAATTCATCTTTAGTTCTCTAATTAAATAATTTATAATCATAGATTAAAATTGACATTTAGTAACATATAATGACTACCCAAATATTTAAAAATGTTAAAATAATTTTGACTAACTTTTTCGTGTATGATTTTTCTATATAATTTAATCCTTTCATCATACAATTTTTGATTAAACATAGAGTATAGAATTAATGTCTACTCTATTTTGAATCCAATTATATTAGTTCTCCACAATTATATACTAATTTAATTAATGATATTTGTAAACTATTTAGAAAACACCATTCTACCTTGACCAAGGATTTCTCAAATCAATACTAATTTAGAACAATAGAATATTCTCCCTTTAGGGTGATGAATCCTATCTTGATCACTCAACTACCTTCATATAATTCACGCTACATCTAATGACTAACAACTAAACTACCCATTATTAGAATAGGTCATAAATAGTATCAAAACATAACAATCTCTATACAAGATAACTTTGGAGATTTCGAGTCAAATGATCACTTAAGCAATCATCATTGTTGTCCCTTGATTTTTTTCTTGATAAATAAGCATGTTTTAAATTAATTTTAAGGTCTTGATAGGATATTTTATCTTGGAGTTAATTAACATGTTAATGTTAGTGAGATTATATGACATATGTCAATTGAATTAAAGTGTTAGGATGGTAAGATTGCATGAGCGACATTGTTAGAAGATCACTTAAGTTATAAAGTCTTAAGGCATTGAAGGAAGGATAAATTGGACATTTTAGATTCATTAAGCATATAAAAGGAAGAAGGAAGACTTGTCTTGCATTTGGAAGAAGCAAAAAAACGAAAATTGAAGAGAGTGGAGAAGAGAGTGTCGTTGGAGAGAGAGAAGAGGGCTAAGCTAGGTTTCAACTTTTCTTAGTTTTAAAGGGAGATTTTGAGAGTTTTCAAGAAGGGAAAAAGGAAGAGGAAGATTAGAGCTTCCATTAGAGGAAAAAAACTCATTATTTGGTGAAGATTTAAGGTAAGTGCATGTTTAATTTTTTTTATTTTTTAAGTATTCTAGGATCAATTTCATACATGGTTTTCTTTGGGTTTTCCAATTGGATTTCATTTTGAATGGGAATTTTTGCTAATGTTTGAAGGGAGGCAAGAGAGGCAGGGGGAGCAAGAGGAGAGACATCCTTGAGCAAGTTTTCAAGCAAGGAAACTAAGGTGGGTTACATTTTTATAATTGAGTTAATAAGCCATAAATGTTCTTCAAATAAATGGAATTAAATGATTTTCTAACTACCTTATAAAGGTGCATTTATTGTTCTTTAAATGCTTGAGAATGTGCCATATGATTTTGTATGGGAAATTTTGTGAATGAATTTTGAGTTAATATAGGAATGATTGCTAATTGCTTCATAATCGTGGTATTTGTTGCTTTTGAATGATTTGAGAAAGGGCTATTATGCCTGGTATAGAATTTTGGATGTGGAATTTTGAAATGATGATGTAAATCATTTTTGAAAGAATAGCAAGTATATGAAATCAAGTTTCCAAAAATATGCCAATTGGGCAAACTATTTTCAGTTTATGAATTACATGTTATGTGTGTTTGGTGTAGTCCATTTAAGAATGTCACGTGTATGTTAACCAAGTTCAAGGCTTCTCTCGCCTGCCCGCTAATGACACGGAGCTCCTTCATGGACTCCCTCAAGTTTACAACTACACAGGACCATTATATGGAATTGTGTAGTTTGTCATGTTTATGGATCTGCCCAAACCATTATGATGTGCTTATGTGTTTATATGTGTTGACAAGTTTGATGATTGTTTGACTTATGTATGATGTGAATTGGTTTGAAAAGTTGAGAATTTGAGAAATATATGTTTTATGGATTTTCATGAGAATGATCAGGGTTTTCAATGGTTGTTGCTTGTTACAGATTATAAAACTGTTACCCACGAACTTTAAGCTCACCCCCTATTCCTTCCCATCTATAGGCAATGAGCAAGATATCAAGTGATCGAGTCGAGAGTCAAGGCATCACTCTAATTTGCATATTTTTTTAAAGTTATATCATATAACACAAGGCTTTAGTCGCATTTTGAGAAATTATTGTTCTTGTAAAGTTTGTATTTTTGGATTATGATGTAAGGTGGCTCGAAATGCCCACCAAATCATTGTAAAACTTTTATCTTTTTATGTTAATAAAATGCATATACATTATGTTTTCTTATGACTTTTCAAGTCTTTACATTGCAAATTTTAAGTTTTCATAGGGGTAGGTAGTGTGTTCTAACTTTAGGGGGAAAACTGCAATGATATATGATTAATTTGACAAAGTTTCTTCATGAAAGTTGTAGCTTGTCTTTCTAGCTTTCCAACAATATAAAGTACGAAAGTTTTGGATATCAGTGATGAGAGATATGATCGTTATAAGTCAGTAATGTTGCATAGGATGTTTATACCAAATGACTAGAGTATATGAAGAGATATTGCACTAGAATTGTTCGATTTGGGAAGATTATGAGTAAAAGGGGTGTTATAATGGGTTTAGGATCCATTGTAGGGAGTTTTGGAGAGTGAAAATTTTCGTTACATCAGAAGGTTACACAGTCAGGCCATGTAGATTGACACTGACCGTGTATTCCTGATGTAGAAAAATTGTTACACCTGAAGGTTATAGGGTCTGTCCATGTAGTTTCACACAACCCATTTTTTGACCCTCCAAACGATAAAATTTCACTTTGGAATCTTCACAAAGTTGTAGATCTAGAAGTCCTCTTTGAAACCGTCTAAGAATGCCAATCGGACATCTCTAGTGAAAGTTATGCGAATTGTCCCAAGATAGGTACAATATGGTTGAGATCAAGATTATGTTTGATTCTTTTGGACATAACTTCATCACCTGATCTCCAAATGAAATGATTCTTAAACCAATAGATTCCTAGAACATTTTTCTATATCTCCACAAAACTTGGTATCGTTTGGGGTTCAATTGAAAAAGATGGATGAAAAGGAAGTGAGGGGTCGGTTAGGAGAGCATGATTGAGCTATGAACATTCTTTGGTTTCTTAAGCGCATCTTCATCTATAGAGCTCCGATTGAGATGGTTCTTACTTCCAAATAAACTAGAGACTAGGACCTACAATTATTTTGAAGAATTCAAATCGTGATTTTGGTGATTGACTGGTGTGGGCACACCACCCTTGTGGTATGATGGCAAATGAGGGTTCTTTAAAATATCCCTATAGGTTAATAGGCTCACGTTCTCATGACTCTAAATGTTGAGCTCCAGAGGCAGGGTCCAACAGTTGTGGTATCAGAGCCTAGGTTTAGGAGTATCTTAGGTATGAAATGGGTAGTTCAAGACATAAGATGAACGTGCATTGTTTTGCATTGTTTTGAAATTGTTTTACATGATTTGAAATTGTTTCCATGAAGTATGAACTAAAGATTTTTAAATGTTTTAAAATTGAAGAAGTGATTATGCCATCTTGAAAGAGAACTTAAGGAGCTATAACTCGATCTTGCTCTCGCTAAGGGAGCACGGATGAATCCTATATCCTACAGGATGTAGGGACACATTCTACTCCTGATTTTGAGGCACCTAGTGTGCAACATGAAGTGCCATTGCCTCCTCCTCTTATGCTTCAAGTAAACCCTCTAGATCCACGGCTCTTTCAAGCCTTTTCTTAGGCTTTCTCATATGCCATGGGCTAAGGGTCTCAAGTTCTAATGCAAGCTCCAATGGAGAAGACTGGACAGTATGATAAGCTCCGCAAGTATGAAACTATAGATTTCAATGGGACTACAAATCCCAAAGAGGCTGAAGCATGGCTGAAGAGGATAGAGAGAGTCCTGATTCAGATGAGGTGCTCTAATAAAGAGAAACTGGACTATATAGTTAGCTTGCTACAAGGGGATGCACTCCACAGTGGGAATTAGTACCTTATAGTCAAATTATGCCTCCGATACTATCATGGAGAGATTTTATGGAAGTCTTTAGGAAGAAATACCTTTCAAGGATTTATATACAAGAGAAGGCTAGGGAGTTTCTAAATCTCACACAGAGGGACATGAGTGTGAGTGAATATGAGTTGAAGTTCACCCAGTTGTCACGATATGCAGCCAACATTGTTGTCCATGAGGAGGATAAGTGCCACAAGTTTGAGGGAAGACTTCATTTAGGGATTAAGGAGAAAGCCTTGATCCATAACTTCTATGATTACCAGCAGTTAGTAGATGCTACACTCCAGGTTGAGAAACTGGAGAATATAAAGAATGAAGTGAATAGGAAGAGGAAGAACTAGGAGCAATCTTCTAAGAAAGGAATGAGTGCTCCAATGCCTGAAAGGAGTATAAGGAGTTACCATATGCAGAGTGAAGTGGGAAGTAGTGGCCCTGCCAAGAACAAGCAAGCAAGGGCAGTTTTAGGCCAAGCCTCAAATGTGAGAGGCACGAGAAGGATGGGAAAAAGGAGATACAGAAACCCTCAATGTGAGCATTGCGGGAAACTTCACAAAGGAAAGTGTTTCAAGTTACTTGGAATGTGCATCCGATACGGAGAGAAGGGACACATGATCAAGGATTGTCCCTAAGCAACAAGGTATGAGGGGTCATAGTTGTAAGCCCCAAGGAGAGCAAAAATAGGGGGACCAGGCCAGTAACTGAGGTGAGCAGTTTTGGAGCTACAAGGAAGGTTGTTCCTCTAGGAAAGCCAAGGGGTCAGGCTTAGGAAAAGGTGTTCGCCATAAATAGAGAGGAAGCTGCAGCCGCGCCCGAAGTTGTCACGAGTATGACTCAGTTATTTAATTTTGAAGTATATGTATTGATTGATTCTGGTTCTACGCATTCATTTGTTTCTGCAAGCATAGTTTTGCATAATGTGAATTTAGTGTCATTGGATAGTCCCTTGATGGTTATCACTCCTTTATGGAGGATGGTGATAATAAGTCAAGTATATAGAGAATAGGAACTGGTTATTGAGGGTGCTAGACTGGTAGTAAACTTATTGCCCTTAAAGTTAAAGAGTCTAGATGTTATACTGGGCATAGATTCCATGGAGAAATATTTTTCAAAGTTAAATTGTAGCCTCAAGGAGGTAAAGATTGACTTTGGCAATGGTGAGAAGGTGATTTTCAGAAGACATAGGAGAACACCATCACCCAGAATTGTTTTGACTTTGCTCACCAAACGGATGATGAGAAAAGGTTGTGAAGCCTTCTTGGCACACATCGTGGACACTGAAGTAAATGAAGGGAAGTTAGAAGATTATTCGATTGTGAAGGAGTTTCTAGATGTGTTTCTAGAGGACCTACCTGGTTTGCCACCGATGAGGGAAATTGAGTTTGCCATAGACTTGATTCCTAGAACCGCACCTATTTTTATACCAATGTATAGAATGGCTCCAATTGAATTGAAGGAGCTCAAGGAATAGTTAGAGGAACTATTAGAGAAGGGGTATATATGGCCGAGTGCGTCACCATAGGGAGTGTCGGTTCTGTTTGTTAAGAAGAAAGATGGGATATGGCGCATGTGCGTTGATTACTGGAGACTTAACAAGGTGACTATTAAGAGCAAGTACCCTTTGCCTCGGATTGATGATCTGTTTGACCAGTTATAGGGAGCAAAGGTCTTTTCTAAGATTAACCTCAGGTCAGGCTATCATCAACTTAGAATCAAGGAGTCTGATGTAAGCAAGATAGCCTTTAAAACTCGTTATGGGCATTACAAGTTCCTAGTTATGCCATTCAGACTCACCAATGCTCCGGTTGCATTTATAGATCTTATGAATAGGGTCTTCAAGGAGTATCTGGATCAGTTTGTCATAGTGTTTATCGATGACATTCTGGTTTATTCCAAGAGTGAAGAGAAACATGAAGAGCACCTCAGGATAGTATTGCAAACACTGAGGGAGAAAGAATTTTATGCTAAATTTAGTAAACATGAATTTTGGCTTCACGAAGTAATTTTCCTTGAACATGTGATATCAAAAAATAGGGTGCATGTTGATCCAAAGAAAATTGAAGTAGTAGTGAATTGGCATGCACCGAAGACAGTGGCAAAAGTGAGAAGTTTTCTAGGTCTGGCAGGGTATTATAGGAGATTTGTGGAAGGATTTTCTATGATATCTACTCCGATGACCAAGTTGTTGAGGAAGAATCAAAAGTTTATCTGGAGTGATGAATGTCAGAAGAGCTTTGAGGAGCTTAAGCATAGATTGACAAATGCTCCAATCCTAACCTTGCCTATAGGAGATGAAGGCTATACAGTTTACAGTGACACTTCAAGGAAAGGTTTGGGTTATTTATTGATGATAGGAGACAAGGTGATAGCTTATGCCAAGTGCCAACTAAAACCTTATGACCTGAATTACCCGACCTATGATCTAGAATTGGCAGTAGTAATTTTTGCTCTGAAGATTTGGAGACATTATTTGTATGGGTTCAAACGAAGATTTTTACAGATGATAAAAGTCTTAAGTATTTGTTGAGCCAAAAGGAACTGAATTTAAGACAAAGAAGGTGATTAGAGTTGCTCAAGGATTATGACCTGTTGATTGAGTATCATCCAGGAAAGGCGAATGTGGTAGCAGATGCCTTTAGTATGAAATCCTCTATAGCTTAGGTTCAAACAATTTATCTGCAGTTATTGGAAGAAATGGTGAAGCTTAGAATAAGCTTGAAATAGGAGGAACCAAATTGTATTCTTGCTAATTTTAGAGTGAGACTGATACTAAGGGAAAAAGTTAAGTTACAAACATAGGAGGCAGAATTGAATAAGCTCCAAGAAGAAATTTACAATGGCAAGAAATCTAAAGTGGTAGTGAGGGATGATGGACTTATGGTTGTTGGAAACATACTTTGTATTCTGAATGTCAAGGAAGTAAAGGATGAAATACTGGATCAGGCACACAATGCACCTTATTCCATGCACCTAAGTAGCACCAGGATGTACAGAGATCTGAAAGAGCATTTCTGATGGGTTTCACCAAGACCAGTAGGAAGCATGATACTATATTGATCATTGTTGATCGGTTGACGAAGTTA
This sequence comes from Erythroxylum reticulatum, assembly GCA_025504915.1. Taxonomy (NCBI): domain Eukaryota; kingdom Viridiplantae; phylum Streptophyta; class Magnoliopsida; order Malpighiales; family Erythroxylaceae; genus Erythroxylum; species Erythroxylum reticulatum. The sequence goes on along the minus strand of JANSVA010003794.1, from coordinate 5,576 downwards.
GCCCATTTTCTAGCAATTAAACAGACTGATTCTCTGTATGTACTAGCAAAGAATTATATTGATGAGATAGTGAGACTACATGGAATTCCGGACTCTATAGTTTCTGACAGAGATCCTCAGTTTACTTCAAAATTTTGGGGAAGCTTACAAGAGGCTTTGAAAACCAAGTTTAATTTTAGCACTGCTTTTCATCCTCAAATAGATGTCCAATTTGAGAGGACCATTAGGAACCTTGAGGGAATGTTCATGGAATGTGTGATGGATTTCAGGGGTGCTTGGGATGAACACTTGCCATTGATCAAATTTACTTATAATAATTCGTATCATTCGAGCATTCAGATGGATCCTTATAAAGCACTGTATGGAAGGAGATCTAGAACTCCGATATGTTGGGATGATGAAGGAGAGAGGGAACTGATAGGGCCAGAGTTGCTTCAGATGACAATCGATAAGGTCAATTTGGTTAAGTAATGGCTCAAGGCAGCATAGGATAGAATGAAAAGTTATTCTAATGCACACTGGAAGGAAATAGAGTGTAAAGTCGGCGAGAAAGTCTTTCCTTAAGATGTCTCATTAGAAAGGAGTCATGGGGTTTGACAAGAAGGGCAAGTTGAGTCTGAGATATGTGGGTCCTAATGAGATAGTAAAGAGGATCAGACCGCTAAACTATAGGTTGGCGTTGCCACCAGAATTGTCACAGATACATGACATCTTTCATGTGTCTATGTTAAGGAGGTATAGATCGGATCCCTCCTATATTATTCAGACCACTGAAGTTCAGTTGAGAGATGATCTGACCTATGAGGAAACTCCAGTGGAGATTTTGGAAACTAAGGAGAAGGTCCTCAAGAACAAGACAGTTCAGTTAGTCAAAGTCCTGTGAAGAAACCATTCTGTGGAAGAGGCCACGTGGGAACCTTTGGAAGCTATGAAGGAGAAGTATCCATACCTCTTTAACGATTTAGGTAAGATTTTCGAGGACGAAATTCTTTTAAGAGGGGGAGAAATGTTAGCCTCTAAATTTTTTTTCTTGATGAATAAGCATGTTTTAAATTAATTTTGAGTTCTTGATAGAATAATTTATCTTGGAGTTAATTAGCATGTTAATGGGAGTGAGATTATATGTAGGTCAATTGAATTAAAATGTTAGGGTGGTAAGATTGCATGAGAGTCATTATTGGAAGATCACTTAAGTTGTAAAGTCATAAGGCATTAAAGGAAGGGTAAATTGGACATTTTAGATTTATTAAAGGTATAAAAGGGAGAAGGAAGACTTGTCTTGCATTTAGAAGAAGCAAAAAAGCGAAAATTGAAGAGAGTGGAGAAGTGAGTGTCGTTGGAGAGAAAGAAGAGGGCTAAGCTAGGTTTCAACTTTTCTTAGTTTTAAAGGGAGATTTTGAGAGTGTTCAAGAAGGGAAAAAGGAAGAGGAAGATTAGAGCTTCCACTAGAGCCAAGAAACTCATTCTTTGGTGAAGATTCAAGGTAAGTGTATGTTTTTTTTTTTTTGCATTTTTGGAAGGGTTTTGGTTCAAAGAGCTTAAGAAATGCATGGGTTTAAGTATTCTAGGATTAATTTCATGCATGAATTTCCTTAGGTTTTCCAATTGGAGTTCATTTTGAATGGGGATTTTTGCTAATGTTTAAAGGAAGGCAAGAGAGGCAAGAGGAGCAAGAGGAGAGACATCGTTGAGCAAGTTTTCAAGCAAGGAAACTAAAGTGGGTTAAATTTTTATAATTGAGTTAATAAGCCATAAATGTTCTTCAAATAAATGGAATTAAATGATTTTCCAACTACCTTATAAAGGTGCATTTATTGTTCTTTAAATGCTTGAGAATATGCCATATGATTTTGTATGTGAATTTTTGTGAATGATTTTTGAGTCGATATGAGAATGATTGCTAATTGCTTTATAATTGTGATATTTTTTGCTTTTGAATGATTTGAGAAAGGGACTATTATGCTTGGTACAGAATTTTGGTTTTGGAATTGTGAAATGATGATGTAAATGATTTATGAAAGAATAGCAAGTATGTAAAATCAAGATTCCAAAAATGTGCAAATTGGGCAAGCTGTTTTCAATTCATGAATTACATGTTATGTGGGTTTGGTGTAGTCCATTCAAGAATGTCATATGCAAGTTGACCAAGTTAAAGGCTTCTCCCTCCTACCCGCTAGTGGCACGGAGCTTCTTCATGGACTCCCTTAAGTTTACAACTACAAAGGATTATTATGTAGAATTGTGTAGTTTATCATGTTTATGGATCTACCTAAACCATTATGACGTGCTTATGTGTTTACATGTGTTGACAAGTTTGATGTTTGTTTGACTTATGCATGATGTGAATTGGTTTGAAAAGTTGATAATTTGAGACATATATGTTTTATGGATTTTCATGAGAATTTGCTATAATCATGAGGGTTTTCAATGGTTTTTACTTGTTACCAATTATAAAACTGTTACCCACGAGCTTTAAGCTCACCCCTCATTCCTTCCCATCTATATGAGATGAACAAGATATCGAGTGATCGAGTCGAGAGTCAAGGCATCACTCCAATTTGCATATTTTTTTAAGTTAGATCATGTAACATAAGGTTTTAGTCGCATTTTGAGAAATTATTATTCTTGTAAAGTTTGTATTTTTGGATTATGATGTAAGGTGGCTCGAATTCCCATTAAAGCATTGTAAAACTTTTATCTTTTGATGTTAATGAAATGCAAATACATTATGTTTGCTTATGACTTTTCAAGTCTTTACATTGCAAATTTCAAGTTTTCATAGGGGTAGGTATTGTGTTCTGACTTTATGGGAAAAAAATACAATGATATAGGATGAATTTGAAAAAGTTGTCTTCATAAAAGTTGTATCTTGTCTTTCTATCTTTCTAACAATATAAAGTATGAAATTTTTGAATATTGGTGTTGAGAGATATGATTGTTATAAGTTGGTAATGCTGCATAGGATGTTTACTAGAGTATATGAAGTGATATCGCACTAGAATTGCTCGATTTGGGAAGATTATAAGTAAAAGGGGTGTTAGAATGGGTTTAGGATCCATTGGAGGGGTCTTGGAGAGTGAAACTTTTCGTTAGAACTGAAGGTTACACGGTCAGGCCGTGTAGATTTACACTAGTCGTGTATTGCTAATGCAGAAAAAATTGTTACACCCGAAGGTTACACGGTCTGTCCATGTAGTTTCACACAACCTGTGTTTTGACCCTCCAAATGAAAAAATTTCACTTCAGAGTCTTCATAAAACTTGTATATCTAGAAGTATTTTTTCAAAATGTCTAATAATGAACCCAATCCAACATCTTTAGTGAAAGTTACGTGAATTGTCCCAATATAGGTACAATATGATTGAGATCAAGATTATGTTTGATTCTTTTGAACATAACTTTATCACCCGAGTTCCAAATGACGTGATTCTTAAACCAATAGATTTCTAGCACAGTTTTCTATCTCTACACAAAAATTGGTAGCCTTTGGGGTTCAATTTAAAAATATGGATGAAAAGGAAGTTAGGTTTGGTTAGGGGAGCATGACTGAGTTATGAACATATTTTCTCAAGCATATCTTTATCTATAGAGCTCCGATTGAGATGGTTCTTGCTTCAAAATAAACTAGAGACTAGGAGCTACAATTATTTTAAAGAATTCAAATCATGATTTTGGTGATTGAATAAGGTGGGTAGACCACCCTTGTGATATGATGGCAAATGAGGGTTCTTTGAAATAACCCTACATGTTAATAGGCTCACGTTCTCACGACTCCAAATGTTGGGCTCCGGAGGTAAGGTCCAATAATCATAATTAGCATTTTCATAGACATACAAGTGATGTTCCAAATGAATTTCTCATATCCGGTCAGTTTAGTGAGCTTGTTCTCTAAGAAGCATCTACACAATTTTTTGAGTATCTCCAAACTTTCCTCTATGAGATCAACTACTTCCTTCATAAGGAAAAATATAAAATGTGTTAATCTTTTTACATTTTATTAATGTCTAATCTTAACATAACAATGACTAAGAATAATTTAGGGATAATATATAAATGTAATATGAGTCTTATAATCATAATTTCATTTGTAATGTTTAATTATCCAATGAGCTTTATCATATATATCTAAAAATGTACACGATAAAGAATGTCTTTAAATCATTTTGTTACTAAACTATAACTACATCATTTGGCTGTAGGGCATAAACCAACAATCTCCCATTTGAATTAAGCGAATCATTTAAGTATCTTATACTATATCACCATATGAAGATTATGTTACTGCAAGGAAAGTGGCTTAATGAGATAATTCTACAAGATTCTCTATTATGGGCACTAGCTTAAATCTTACAAATTTCATCTTAATTAGCATCATAATTAAGAAAATTTTCCTAAACACATCCTTGGATCTTTAATGAGACCTTAACTCCTTTTACATGCCTAATGGCTTTATTTTTCCATATTACATTATTGTCTTTAACAATCCAAAGAACTATATCAAATTCACTAAAGAACTTATTGATTCAGTTAATCATTTCCACTAAATAAAAAATGTATTATGGCTTAGTTAGCAACCATTGTTACATTGGAACCTTTTTATTCTTAAAATGGTATTGTTCTAAAGTAAAACAAACCTTAATTAGAATTTACTGCTAAAGTAAATATCCTTATCTCTTTGAACTGAAACATCATCTCAAACATATAATAATAGGTATCTTTAATACTTCACAAGTATCTGATATATCATATACTAAACATATTTAGTACATTATCTATATACTTGGATTTAGAATAGGTGAACAACTTCCAATCTTTCTTTATAGATTTGATTCCTAGAATTAAGTTACTACTTTTTCATAACCAACAAAAGTTGCTCATGGAAAACTATATTTTCAACAATTGAAAATTAAAATTGTTGTTCTCTATGAGTAATATGTCTTTATCTACTCCCACTGAAAAGGAAAACTATACTCCTATTAAGCTTCTTATAGACATGATAAATTCATAATTATCTCTAAAACAAACTCTTTAAATTCATTATAAAAGTGAATCTTTCAATATCTCATAACCTTTCAACTATACATCAAATGTATCATCAAAGGCACTAGTTCTAGTTAGGTGTATTGTTATGAGATTTGGACCTTCCAAATTTCATCTTACTCCTTTTACTTATCTTGAGAACTATTCTTTTATAAGTATAAATTGAAACAAGCAATTTGTTCAGTAGGTTTGTAAGATTATATCAAACCTTTTGGATATCTCAAAACCTTTTATTACCCAAGTTATTTCTAAACTTAATGCATAATCTATGTTTTAACTAAGCCTCACATCCTTAAAACATTAACTTTGACTCTTTCAAAGACTTAGCATTTCATATTGTTGGAGTTATGTAAATATAGTGCCCTGGCAAGCAAGTGTATTTACATGTAATTTTATCTTCTTTAGTTACAGTTTTGTAATGAAAATATTTATTGTTAATAAAACAAAAGAGTTTGGTTCTATTTGTGTGAGCGTTATATATTTGGTCAAAAGGTACCAAGATTCTTTTGTAAGTAATATACATATACATAGAGATG
>JANSVA010003740.1:0-16418 GCA_025504915.1 Erythroxylum reticulatum | reverse complement strand
CTTTACACACACTCTCTGTGGGATCGACCTAGACTCACCACTGCTATAGTAGTAGTCTAGTTATTTTATTTTGACTAATGTAACGACGCACGGTCAATTCATCTGGAAGGACACCACCATTGAGGAATTCTTGATGACTTCTGCATATAACCGTGTTAGAGATGTGGGCACACAAACTATAATAGGTTGTAATATTTGACATAAAGTGATTCATATGAAACTATCACTTTTCCTGTTTCGCTTCTAGAAAACAAACTTCCTCTGGATATTCCCTTATACAAGCTAGGGATTCTTAGACCTTCGAGATGTAATTGCTGTCAGAATGGATGTAAAGAATCCTTAGACTACATTTTCCTTCTTGGTGATTGTGCTAGGCACCTTTGTAGATTTTTTAGTATGCCTTTAGTTTAGTGGATCCACGCTTTAAGTATAAAGATATGTTAATATAGTGGTGGTCAGCTATGGGCAATCCGACTATGAGACTGATCTTTTGTGTGTTGTCATCCTTTATTAGTTTGAGTATGTGGAAGATACGTTGCTAAAAAAAATTGATGGATTGCCTCCTCTTATCTCTTTGATAATCTCAAAGATTATTGATTATGTCTTATGTTTTACAAGATTCTCTTTCTTTATCCTTTTCAGGTAATTAATGGAAAGATGTGGTGGAGAGAATTGAAAGGTATGTTCGGCCTTGCAAAGTTTCCTTAGTGCATTAGTGTAAGCCCTCCTTAGGATTTCTAAAGTTGAATATTGATGGTTTGTAGAGAGGGAACCCAGGGTTAGAAGGCGATGGTTAGATTTTTCAATATGAGTTGGGAAGGAGTTTATTGGCATTCATGTTCCCTATGCAACAAGTTACAACTCTAGAAGTAGAAACACAATCTCTTTTATAAGGATTAAAGCATTATGCTGAATTATTACCCAATTCTCAAGTAATAGTTAACTTGGATTCCAAATTTTTGGTTGATGTGCACTGGTAGAGTTCAAATTCCATAGAATCTGGTGAATTAGTTAGCCAAGGTGTTGAGGTTCTCTTTTGTGAATGGGTTTTTTCATTGTTATAAAGAGGCAAATGAAGCAGTAAATTTCTTGGCAAATCTGGGATGCTCGTTGGAGGGTTTAACCATTTAAAGTACTCAATCATTGATACCTTATACCTTGAAGGGTATATTGACTTTAGATAGGCCAGGCTTCCCTTCTCTAAGAGTTAGAACTGTTTAACTATAATAGATAACAGTGATATTACCATTTGTATTTTCTTTATGTTTTCACGTCTTTGATATTTAGCATCTTCTAGATTATTTATTAATGTCAAATTCATTTATTTCGGGCAGGCTAGGTTCATGCCCCTTGCTCTATAGTTTTTGATTTTCTTATTAATAAAATAGGGTATCCATCCCTCCAAGGTGCTTCCCTTGGTTAAAAAAATACAAATCCTACCTTAAGGCATCAAATATATTTAGGCTCTAAGAAGTTCCATAAGAATAAAAAGGCGTAAGAGATTACTTAATACAACATTACCCTAAGAGTTAAGATCAATTTTATCACCCATATCCTTTATAGCAAAACTTAAAATTCTATATTAACCCCACTAAGACCACCCATCCAGGTATGAATCTGAAATATTTAGCTCTTGTAAAAAAACAATATGTTATCCTACTAAGATAAAGGATTATTGAACCTACTAAGTCTAACTGGACTTATTAAGAATTTCATATAGAAGAAACGATAGAATGTTCTCAAGGAAAGAAGAGATTGGTGATTAATTACAAACCATTGGATATTTTCCTCCAAGATCATAAGTTCCCCTACACAGGATTAATTCACAAATATATTCCTAAAATAGGCAAAGGCGTTCTCAAATTTTGATCTCAAGGCTAAACTTTTACATATAAGGATAGAGCTAGTAGATCTATATAAAACATCAATGACAAAGATCTATGAGACCATATTAGAAAATGAATTGGTTTATTGTCCAAAAATATGGTTGAATATGAAGCCTTACTTGAAAAATTTATAGACATCACCATAAAATACCGTAAAATGCTCTCAGCCTAACAAAGTCATATTAGTACTATCTAAGTAGACTTACTGGGTATGAAATTCCATAATGGACATTGTAACTAAGCATAAACATGTTTAATGAATTCTCTAACTTTCCTGATGAGAAGCTCATGACAAAACAAATCTAACAAATTTTGGGTAATATAAATTATATTGGAGCCTTTGTCCATCATGTTGCTGACTACACCAGTTAACTATCTGAGCTCTTAAAAAGAATCCTCTATTATAGGAAACAGAATAAACACTAGTAGTATAATGCCTAAAGAAAATTGCTCTGCATTTGCCACCATTTAAGATTCTTAAAAAAGGAGAATGAATCTTATAGACTAATGTCAGAGAAGAATGTTGGATTACGGTCTTAATAGAAGAATTACATGGTAAAATATTCTAATATAGTTATGCTAGTGACTAATTTAAATAATGAAAAAACATTACTATGTGATCTATAAAGAGATTTTTACAATAAAATGAAGGATAGAAAAATTCAGCTTTCACCTTGAACCTTATCATTTTATGGCTAAAATAGAAAACACATCTTTTACAAAGGTGTGAGAACCCATGAAAAAGACCTTACTAGATGGTAAGTTGCTTGGGTAGAAATTTTAGTTATCTCATTAAAAATTCTCAGTTTGAGACTATAGCCAGCTACCTCTTTAGACCCTAAAAAACATTTAGCTTCTCCCTACTACTCGATCTATCCCTTTAATTCTCCTAATAACTGATCTTCCTCAAATAGAAAGAATCAAAAGAACATTTTCTCCAATCACAAACCAAACCACTACCATTGAAGAAATCAATGACATAACTAGGAGATGCATCTTCTATTGGCCTTACCCCCTTTTTGGAGAAAACAAAACTACCCTCATATACCTCCTACTTTGATATACAAACCCCTACTTAGTTATTTTCTTCAACAAAAGGTCTCTTCTATATGAAGCAATGTGGTACCTCTAGGAACTTTATACTCTTTTTACATTTCCTATTGCAATTCCTCCTCTACATGTGTATAACTATCTCTATAACTTCTACAATGAATCTTCTACCTTATGGAATGTTTTAATCTACTATTCACCATTAATACAATGGAGAAAAAATTCATTGCAGTTCAATGATCAATATAAAATATAGGACATTCCACTAGCCAAACAAAGAACATAATGCTTCTTTGTTCTTTATAGTCCCTATAGTATAGCAAAAGATGGCCTCATCTACACAGCTAACTAAGCATACCTCTGGCATACTTCTCTTGCATGGCCTAAGTATAAGAACATGGTCATTTAAAGTTTTAGAATGTTCCTATATGACCTTAATAATTTTCTTAAACAGCTTCCCCTATTACATGTACTTCTCTTAAACTATCATCTAGTTTATCTCTTAAAGGACCATCTCGATCCCTTCCTACACACTTTTAAGATTCCAAAGATCCTGATCAAGATATGTCTGAATTCAACAACAAAGACTATAAGCATCTCTTGAAAAAATATGGAGACATCATAGATTATTGAGGGAATTTTTCTCCATCGTATGAGCTTATCCAATAGAAAACAAATAAGATTCTCCATTAAAATAAAAGTAAGTTTCCATTATGTATGATTATAGTATTATGTGTTTATATGTCTGTGGACCTACTAAGCTCAATTATTTGAGCCACACTATGTGATGGATGTTAGTGTCTCCACTAAGGTAAATTATTGTACTATTTATGTTAGAGTGAGTGTGTCTATTTGTAACCTCACCTACCTATATAAGCATACTATTTTATTTGGGGTAATGAAAAAAGAAATAACACTACTTATGTCTCTATAGCTTTTTTCTAAAACCCCCTCTCTTATAGACTCGATTCATTTGTAATCTTACTTTTACAAAGGGATATGTGTATGCTCTACACTTATCTCTTTAAGGGAATCTTATACGTTAGAAAATATAAAACCATAAGATCTTATTAAGGTTAAATTAGGATCTGAGTTAAATTTCGTTATCTAAGTGGCAAGCCTTGAGATATTTGGTATCCATCATAAAGGGATTTTTTTTTCTAGTATACATATGACTAGTATTGAGTTCATCTCTCAGCATGGCCAATGTGAGATTTTCTTATCTTGGCCTTTTATAGATTGGTTTAATAGGGCCATATTCTAAGGAGCAGTGGAGTAGTCGTATATATACAATGATAGTGAGGTGAATGAAATTACCTTTCATAATTAGATAACCACTTTAAAGACATGATTTCCTCTATCTTTTCTCTGGGTAGTTGTTTGGCGATTTGTATAAAGGTAGTGTCTTTATAGGATTTGTTTGCCACCATATATAAATCATTAATGTTAGAGTTTGGAAAGTATAGATCTAGTATGGTTTTATAGGTGATAAATAATTTGGTGATATAGGGTAGCTATGATGGTTGTGGGATCTTATTCTATAACTATAATATGGATTTAGACCTTCAACCATGTAGAGATGGTCAGGTTATTTGGCATTCGTTTAAGAGGAAATTGTAATGTCGGACTTTCTGAGCCTTTGGTGATTGTTCTGTCTTTGGAGATACTATAATATATTGATATATATATGGTTTTATATAAGCTCAAAGATGTATTTGAATCTTTTTGATATGTATGCCAATGATTTATAATGTTATATGCCCTTACATGAACTTAGAGTTTATCAGTATGTGAAATCTTGGATATTTCTAACATATAAGCTTTTAAGTGTGAAAAACTAAGTCCATTGGATGGATATGACCATGGTGGTTAAATTAAATATGTTCTAATGCCTTAGAGGTGATTAGACATGATTTGTAGACTTATTGGACACTTAGAAAACTTAATTGGAAAAGTTGATATATATAAGCGCTTATTTGCAAAAATTGTTAAAAATTAAAGGACTTAATTGTAAATTTTCAATTCTTGGAGGAATAATTTGTAATTTTATAAATTTAAGGGGCTTAATTATAATTCTCAAAAGTCCAAGGACCAAAATATAAATAAAAGTTAGGTGATTCCCAAATTTTGGGCTTAATTGCAAATTTAGGAAATGTTTGGAGGGGTAAAATGGTAATTTCATATAACCTAAGGATAAAAAGGTAATTTCACCATATTATGTTCAAAGAAGAGTCAAAATTCTAGTCCCTTCTTATGTATGGATGTGCAGCCCCCATTTAAGACTTAAACCATCTTGTTTTAATTAAAAGAGAGGAGAAAAAAAAAGGTGAAGAGAGGAAGAAGAATTTTTGGCCATCACATAGAATTTTACAATCTTTTTGATTCTTCAACCTTAATCAAGGTGTTCTAAGCTAATTTGGAGTCAAGGAACTCAAATGTATCATTATATTTGAGAAATTCTAAAAGGATTTGAAGATATCACTAAAGGAAAGTATAGGTAAATTTTGTCTCATCTCTCTCTACATTATGATTTTGAGTTTGGTATTAAGATATGTTGTTCTCCATGCTTGAGTATGCATGAAACATGGTTTAGATGAATGAGATTTGTCATAGAGAGGTTTCTTTAAGTCAAAACCAAAATTGTCCTCTTTAGGTGGAACTTTGTGAATTTTTGAATATCTTTTGAAATTGATGGTCTAAATGAATCCTATGCTGTTAATTATACATGTATGATGTGAATTGATAATGAAGAATGAAGAAGATGTGTGTTGGTTAAGTTTAGGTCAAAATGATGGAGAAGAGGTGGATTAATGTAAGGAGTTGTACAATTGATAAAATGTAGCTTAAATGAAGGAAATTGGTTGGAATGGCTTGCTGGAATGTGTCATTGATTGGAAGCGTTTACTATATGACATGATAGGGGCGTGAATTATTATGATAAATTCTTGGAAATGTGACTTGAAAATCATGCAGATTAGGTGTTTGATAAAATGCCTAAGTGAACTTGGCTTAAGATCTAGGGCTATGTTTACTTAGAGTAAACTTGAATTGTTGCTTAGATTGATGAATAATGGTCTAATGTGATTGGATAAAAATGTGCTTAATTATGTTTTGAAATGAGTAAGTATTGAATTAAAGGCATTAAATGCCTTAGAAAATGCAAAAGAAAAGCTAATGTGACTAGTAAGGAAGTAAACCTGTGAGAAGTTTAATGTTCAAATTCTATAGCTTATAGGAAGTGATATTGTGCTTTATACACCTATGTTAGGGTGTATAAATATGAAATTTATGTTTAGGTAGTAATTTCATTATATACCTTTTTTATGTACATAGGCTCGAGAGCTGTGAATTAAAGAGTTTGTACCCAGGATTGTTGAAGCTAAGAGAGTTTATACCTTTTTTTGACGTGAGTTGGGAAAACCATATTTCTCAAATAGGATTAGAACATCCTAAGACAAGTATGATAACTGGTATGTGAGTTTTGAACCTAGCAACGTATGGTAGAATTGAATTTCAAATGGATGCTAATATGTTTAGGTAATTAATGAATGTCATTGTTTTGAACAACTATGCATTTTAAGTAAAAAAATAACTTTTATGGTATGAAATAATGTTTCAACATGGTTTTTGAAGCTGATATTTTTATTACATATTTTGAGAAATGTTATTGTCTTTAACAAATTTGAGTTTGCAAAGAATAATGCTTTATTTTATGAAACTACATTTTTGAATAACTTGCAAAGCATAACTTTTATTGTATGAAATAGTATTTTGGAATTTACAAATGCATAACCGAGTCATGTATTCTACATGTATTTGTTCTCCTTTGGCTTAAAGCCATGACATAGTTTCATTTTGTCGGTTGGATCGAAAAATAAAGGCATGGTACCTTATTTGATTTTTGTATTAAATTTTTATATATGATTTTTGGTGATTGGTGAGGAAATGATTGGCCAATCGTATGCTAGGCACAATTGATTAAGCAACCCTCGTACCTTTGATGTTGGTACATAAAAGTCGAGTCAACGTATCGACACCTTTCTATAGGACTTGCGGGTGATTCCATATCTAGGGTTTAGACACCGACGAGGTCATCATCTAGGGTTATGATGCTCTTGTCGATTGTAGTCTAGACTCACCACGGATGAAATTCAAGCCAACACCAGTAATCGGTGGGTGTGCACATTAGTTTGGCCGACTAGTGGTGTCACACATGATTATTTTGACTTATTCTGATATTTGTTTTCTAATGAGATTTGATTTATACATCTAATGTTTTATGCATTTGTATACTGGAACTGGAACCTATGTCCACCAGATGGGTGATTAATAGGTTGGGCCTATGTGGTTCCTAACTAGTATATGATGAGGCATAGGCTAGGCCTATGTGTTTTTATGTCATGTATATTCACTTCATAAGTTATCTACATCGTCTTGGTATGACCGAATTCTATTTGTGTTATATGTTTTTCCTGTTCACTAAGTACCTAGTGAACTCACCCCCCTTCGCTTTCCAACCATCCAGGTTAATTTAGTGAGTTTGAAGCTCTGAGTGCATCTTGTGGTCTTTTGACATTTTCGGGGTATTACCACATGTAGGTAGTTTCCTATTTTGTACTTTTATGGTCTAATGGCTCATGAACGATGTTTATGGATATACGGTTTATGATTTTGTAAGCTAACTTTTGATTTCCTTATGTTTTATAAATGACTTTGTGTATGAATATTTTGATACTATTGTTGAGATTGCCTTGAGTGGACTTTAAAGTCTTGAAGTTATGGTTGGATGTGAATATAGAATTGTGATTAAAATTGTTTACAGCTTTTTGGGATTTTTAAAACAAAGCCGTTGTGCTGCCTGAATTTTAAAAAAGAAAAAAAAATAGATATTCAGTTAGCTTTGCATAGTTAGATTAAGGATACCGTGAGTGTCCTTAGTCTAGTTATGCTGCAGTTGTCATAGGCCCGATGTAATACCAGGTCATGACATAAATTCTAGAGTAACATATTTTTTTCTGAAGTAGCTAGAAGGACAAACTAGTCCAACTTGGAACTTTAAATCATCTCTTTCAATAGTGGTCATTGAGTAGATATTAAAGACTAGATACTCTTAGTAAAAGATTTGTTTTCGTGATAAAGATTATAAAGACTAACTAATGGTATCAATGTTTCAGTCGTTGATTATCTACAAGCTTTATCTTACGAAAATGAGATTTTTCTTACAGGAACATCTTATCATTTGCTTACATTTAAGGTCGTTTACCCTTGAGCATGGTATAGGTCTAACAATGCCCCGTACTAATGCAAAGAGATTGATCATTAATGATAAAAGTTAGTATAGAAATTTGTAAACCATGGTTACAACTATTACCTTTGTGATATATCATGCCTCTCTTTCTACCACTCTTTTACCCACCTAACTTCCTTCTTTTGTGCAAAGAACTTCTTTTGAAAAGATCGAGAACCTTGTTGAAATAACTCATCTTCTTAAAGATACAAGAATATATGATACACAAATACCATTGCTCAGTTCTTATAGTCTTTATCACTGAAACTAATCTTTTAATAAGAGAAACTAATCTTTAATCACTACTCTAAGATTGTATCATACGATATGATTCAAATTTCCAAAATTTTATCTTATATAAATCTATTAGCTCTATCCATTCTTTCCAAAATCTAGCCTTATGATTGAATTTTGAGAACACCTTTACCTCTTTCAACAATATAATTTGTGTATTAATAAAGAAAGAACGTAAGAAAAGGCTTAACAATAATAAGAAACGGAGCTAAAGAATTCGTCAACTAGAAAAAAGATATAATGAACTAAGCTAGAGAAAATAAAATTCACTAAAAACTATTAATACAAAATCATTGACCAAATCACAACAACATCGGCAATGAATCAATAAAATTAAAAGGGATAAACTATATAGGACTAAATTTATGCAAATAAATCTAGATAATTTCCCTATCAATTTTAAAGTCAAAGGTTAGTAAAATGGGAATGAATGGTTACAAAGACAGGGTATTGATAGGAGTTTTCATCCTAGCTATCAACTTGACCTACATAAACATGACTCTTATATGTGGCTTCTTCACACGTCTAAGAAGGACACCAATGAGTATGCCAAAGCGCACTGGAAACTAGGGTAGAAAAGTAGCTTCTTCACTCATCTAAGAAGGACACAAATGAGTATACAAAAAGGCACTAAAAACTAAGGGAGAAAAGTATATTGTACAAATCTGATATTGCCCAAAACTTCACTAAATAACACCTCTTTTATGCCATGGTTAGTCCTAAAAAGAACTAGGTACTCTTAATAGAATCATCCTTTCAAATTTTCCTAATTTATGTTTCCTAAGTAAAGAGAGCCATAAGAATATAGAGCACCTATTTTTCAATTAAGTCTACTCCCAAATGGTATAGAAAGGTATTCTATAGACATGTTCTCTTTATAATCATCACTTGAATGTTTCTGATTTTGCTAAATATTTGCAGTCGGGAGAGGAATGACTAAAGAATGATAAAAGGGATGTTAATCATTGCTTTAGGATCATATTTATCTAGATTATAGAAGGAGATGAATCACAGGTGATCTAAAAAAAAGAAAGGGCAGGGAATAAGTCTTAAGAGAGGTGCTGGAGTGGATTAGAGAATAGATTATCTTAAAGCATATAAGTTTGGAAGGAAATAATAGATCAACCCTATTCTGGAGGTTAAATTCTTTCATAGGATGATCAGAAACAAGAAGGAATAAAACCTAAGTTTGGATTGTTATAACTAAGGTGAGTTTGTAAGTAACTCAATATGAGTTAGACCTTAAAGGATTTAAGACTCAATGGTAAACTCACTTGATGGAAATGGATGCTTTAATCCTTTATATGCTCCCCTCTTTTACTTCCACAAACTTCACCTTTAACAAAAAGGAAGAAGGTAAAAGGCATTCTCTGGTGGAAGAACCTACAATAAGCTTGAATAAAAGTGGGAATCAAATTCATATGAACAAAACTCACCTAATTTACCAATATACATAACAACTTTCGCAATAATTTGGGTTAATTGAAAGGAAGGAAGATATCTTTGGGAACATAAAGTTATTCCTTGAGAGTACGTGAAACTTACCAACCCTAGGAAATAAGCTAGTTATGACACTCAAACCTCTTATGAAGAATCTCTATAATTAAAAATTATACATAAATATATCTTTCTCATTTCAATATAAGGAGAATAATGAGTAATATGCCAAGCACATTATATGCAGAAAAAATTTAAATAAATTTATGAATTCCTATTATCCTCATATTGGTGCACTCTACACCACTATACACAAGCTCATATTAGATTCTTTAATATGATAATTGTTGGATAGTAAATAAATTGTAATTTCAGAATAAATATATCGAGCAAATTATAAAACATATATGTTGATAAAATCTTCAAAAATAACCCCCAAGGATCTAAGTTTTATTTAGCCAAATGATTATTACATATCTTTTTTACGTATTTAGAAGAAGAAAGAATAAGGGGCATTCACATAGTGGATGGTTGATAGGAGAAAAATTAAGGAACTTTACTAGAGAATAAAAACAACAAATCAAATGAAAGAAAAATTGTTATTTGGATTACAAGTTTGTTATATCTGAATGATGCTTGATATGTTTAATGATATTTGGTTATATTTGTTTATGTTCTTATGTTTATGGATAAGATTTATAACTGATATGTTTAAACTCTCCTACATTGTTGGAGATATAATTCCTTAAATATTATTATGATTTCCTTATGTGATGTAATTGTATTATAAAATTTTATGTGAAGTAACAAAAGAAAATTGGCATGAAGTCTAACATATACTAGATATTCTTAATAATTATATCAATTTAAAAAATTAGTATTACAGATGTCATGTTAAATTAGTTATAATAGTTAGTATCAAACACATTAAGCTATATAGATATTTTGAATATTTTTAATTTTTGAAATAAGTAAAGTAAAGAGGGATAAATGTTGTTTAAAAAGAATGAGAAATTCAATAATAATAATCATATTCAAAATTTGTTTATATTTTTTGATAAACTAAGAGGGAGATTATGATATTTGAATTATTTGGTTATTAAGACTATCTTATATGCCCTATGTATGCTTTATTTGATTTATGTCTCACATATATATAACTTTTGGATTACGCTGCTATGTTCTGTTTAATATGTACAAAATTTTCATTATAGGTAAATTGGAAGTAAAACATGTGTTGTTAACTTGAATAACATTAATGAATATGTTGAATTGCATCAATAATTGATATCAAAAGGCATAGGAATAGTTGAGACATTTATGCATTATTTCAAGTATAATCATAATAATAGGTATGAGCAAATGTGAAAAATAGTTGTATTTAAGATCAATTGTGAGATATTATGATTGAGGATGTATCTTTCAACTTGCTATGAGAGTACTTTGGCATGCATCCTTGTTATAGATGATCATTCGTAGATGATACATTTGTTGGTTAGCTTACTCAATATGTTTTTTAAGAAATGCTATTAGTGATTTATCCTTTTAATAATGTTTAAAAAGGAAAGATATTCATTGTATATTTAATTAATTCAAAGTTATCAATCATTATAATATTTTAATTTGTATATATCATAACTATAAAAAATGATTTTTCAAAGCACATGACGAGTGTTCCTAAAATTTTAGAGAATGGTGAAATTTTATTCACATTTAATATGTTAATTTTATATGAGATAGACTAATAGTTAAATATGGGTTATTGATAACATTCTAAGTGAAGGGGAGCTTCCAAAACCTATGGCTTAAATGAATTTAATTATTAATTTTTGTTTACTATCAAAATGATTTGTAATTATTAAAAAGAGAGATTATTGAAATAAAACTTTTACACCCCTAATTTTGATAATTCAGTTCTTTTAGGTCAACAAACTTTCTTTTCAAGTCATTCATATATAGGCAAAGCTCCAATCGAAGAATATGGGATTATAGTAGGTGATAATAATTTATTTTTTTAGGTTTTCATGCATAGAGCTATCTCAGAGAATTCTAGAGAATGGTCTTTGGCACTTTAATTCCAAGCCTATCCTATTTTAATTGTGGAAACTAAGAGTTGAGCTATTAAACCTCAAATAAAAACAAATTCCCATATGAATCAACTTGTTTAGCATCTTATTAGAATATTGGACTACAGATGGTTTAAGCTACCTAACCAGTTATGTAGGCAGACCATTATGCTTTGATGAGGTTATAACTAAAATTAGTAAGATCTACTATACTCGACTAAGTGTATTTAGTTGCTAGAAACCATTCCTTTTTTTAATTGTATTAAACAATTTATTTGAAGACCATATAGTAGTAGTTACTTATTAATTAGAGACCGTCTCAAATTAAAAGAAACTAAGTATAGAAACCAACTAATAAATAATTTCAAATTGGGGATTATTATAAACTCACTTATCTGAATTGTAACTCTAATTAGGTCACTTCTAAGGAAGCAATGAAACATTAAAGGAAGCAATAAGAGTGAAACTTGAAACCAATGGAGGATACATAAGAAAGATACATAACTACAGATGAAGGAACCATAAATCTTAAGTGTTATCCCTGATGAAAGTAATAATGGGAGATTTTATGAATTCTAATACAATACATAGAACTCCTGAGGCTTCTATAAGAATGGAAATAAAAGAGGGATTAACATGCCCAATAAACAACATGTTTTATATTTTTTCAGAGAGCACAAGTCTTTCATTATTGGCACGAGGAGGTTTTTTATACTTAAAATAACAAACAAGAATGTAGGTAATTCTTGAGAAAAAATAATGATAGAGCTTTAGTGAAGAGATAATGGTTAGATGTTTTTCCTGAAAACAAAGTTGTTTTTAATAGCCATCTACTTTTATATCACACTCCTAGCCTAGTTCAGAACATGTTCAACACACAAATAAGAAGTTGTCTTTTTCAATTTAATAGTTTTCTCTTTATACAGAAGTATTTAAGGAAGCTTTAATCAAGGGCCATATTAAAGTTAGTTTAGCTGTCTCTGTTTTAAATGACGCAAGTCTTAAGAAAATAACTTTAACGTTATTTCATGATTGTTCTGTATTAGTTCTTTATAAGAACCAGTTTGTCGCAAAAAACATTATGTTTAGCAGGAGGTGAAGCAACAACTAAACACTCGCACGAAAATTGTTCAGAGGAAGAGCAAAAAAATTGTTCAGAGGAAGAGTGAGAGTGTATCTCTTCTTTATTGTCCTAAAAAAATATAGAAGTTTATGTTTAAAGAAAAAGTTCTACGTGTAGCTTTTAATAAGTTAACTACTGTTATTTTTTCATATCTCTCTTCCTTTTTATAGTTCTATATTGGTTCATATCGTAGAAGAAAACAAACCTGGAGATATTGGTTGAAGATGCAGAAGCAAAAGATGAAGTCGGCGGCATAAAGGAGAGAGGTGTAAGAGAGAGAATGTTTTGTGGAAAAAAAGTTTCAAAAGAGATGAAAACCTGTTTTTAGAAATTACGAAAACATTATTTTTACATTTTTGTAAAATAGTTATCATTTTTTATTTTTAAAAACAAAATATGCAAACGTGTTTAACCAAGCACGATTTTAGGAGTTATTTCTAAATTTACGAAAACCATAAAAAAAACTAAAACAAATGAAAACAAACATCCCCTAAGTGATTATAGACCATGAATCAATTATTCAATATTGAGAAAAAATTTAAAGTAGAATTTGAGTGCTAGATATTAAATGGCACGATGATATCCTTTTAGAGTAAAGGATGGTCCAGTTTGGGAACTTTAAGTGAGGTCCAAGAACTTAACTCTCTAAGGAATTCAATAATAAAGCATGTTATAGTCCATAAGGTCTTAACTACACTTTAAAATGTATTTACAAGATTGAACTATGTACAAGCCTTATCAGTGCAACTAATACCTAATAAACAACACTAAATTAAATAGAGAAACAACAAGCATGGAGAGTTCAATAATAAATCATATAAAGAGCTACTAAAGGATAAAAGGAGTAAGGTCCCATGGCATAGACTAGTCTAATATAGTCATTCCTATCTAAATCATAAACTATTTTATGGTTATTAATAAAGGGGAAATTAAGTATACTAGTACAATAAAAGAGATTCCTTAGATTCTTTGAATTTTATATGCTATGTAACTAAGAGGAGGAAATTATAAGTTATTTATTCTTTAAATGTCAATGTTCTTATAGAATATGGGCATAAATCAAGGGATTCTGCAAGTTTTTCTATTCCTTCTTTAAGATGGAAAGATCTAATTCAATGGTGCAGTAGTAACCATAAGAAAAAGGCAGTGGATTAGATAGCACTTAAACTAGCACTAAGCATGGGAGGTGGATAGAAGGATAAAAATCGGTCAAATAACAGCAATGGAGTTGAGATCCTACCCAGAAGGGGCTAAGGGTAGAAGCTTGACTATTTACAATATTTGGTTAGAGAGGAGTTTAAGAATTTTCTTAAGGGAATCAAGTAACACTCAGGTTGACCATTTTAATAGTGAACTCGATAAGAGAATATGTATTAGCTCTTTAATGGCATCAACAACATAGGTATGTAATTATGAACTAATTGTGATATAGATTTACATAGGAAGAACCTAACATATGGAATAATTATATTCATTATTGGAATTAACATAATTGTAGTTTTCTTATGAAATATCCATAATTTTATATTTATTGAATTGAAGGAGAGAAAGTGTAAGATTCGATATTTGAGTCATGCGTTAAGATTCAAAAGATGAGAAGTATGTTTAGGTTATAATATGGATAAAGAGGGTTAAGCATGAGCCATTTAAGAGAAAGTCATATGATCTTCCTAGATTAGGGTAAAAACTATCAAAAGAATTTATAGAACGAGCTAAAACATTCTTAGTTGTTTAAATTCAAAAAGTGATTTTGGTTTATTAACCTTTAAAAGGGTTTGCATGTCTCAAGAGAGAATATCATCTAAGTTAGAAACTCTTACTAGGCCAAAAAATAGAATAATTCATTAAATCACATATGAAATCAAATATATTAAAGGCCTAGGGGAACTTGCCCTAAATCTAGTTAATTCATTGATTCACTTATTCATGATCTTTCCTTTTCCTTAGTGTTTAGGTTTGTTATTTATTTTATTTTATTATCCAGTCATCTATAATGATTGATCTAGCTTGTTCAGTTTATAAATATTGGGTAATTAACAAATAATCCTTATAGGATTATCCCATACTCTACATTGTTAGCTATAGCTATACTGTGTGCTTATGGTCAACTAATAATACACAAGTACCTAGTTACTTTCAATTGAGATGGACCCTTTTAAGGAATAGGCCCAATTGTACAATGACACCTTTGTTTAAGGTTCAAGAATCTTTAAACTTAACACCACAAGTTATAGATACCTTGAACCATATAAAGATCTTATTGAATTGAGATATGGGTAATAAGGGTCATGTTATCAATGTGGCATACCCATAAACAACAAAAATTTCTTTTTTGCCTAATTAACATCCTTCTCATGCTTGCATGAACATGAAGTTGTGATGTAGGGCGTCGTAATATTACTCAAAATAACTAGACCTGTAACTATAGAAATGGTGAGTCTAGTTAAACTAACAAAATCAAATTAAATTAAACAACATAAAAATGATGAAAATTGATGAATGCAATAAGGACCCAGTCATTAGTTCAATCTCGACCTATACATAATTAAACATAATTCATTGAATTGTTGTTTGCATATCTCCTCTAGTAGCTATTAATTATTTGTTAACAGCAAGCTCTATTAACCTCAGTTTTCCCTTAGATCTTATTTAATTAAGAGACGCTTATTAATTAAACCTACCTACTGAATAACCTAGGATACGATCCTTAGATTTAATTAGACAGCTGCATTACAAATTAGGAAAACAAATTAATTAAGGCAATAACCATATACGCTCAGGTCATTTAACTTAGATTATATTATCCCTAATGATTAGAAACCATTAGTTGCCACAAATGAATCTCAACATAATGATTATGAATTATATTGAAATTCTAGCAATGAGTTCATACATAAACAATCTAACAATAATGAGAATAAAGATCATTCATATATGAAATCCCAAATCCATAAGCATAGGATAACATAATCAATCCCTAAAGAGAGAACAAAAAAAAAACAATGAAAGATATGCTTAACCAGGTTCTTCGGTGTTGATATCATCTTCAACCCGAGTCAAGAAAGCCTAGTTCTGTATGGGTCTTTAAAGGATGAGAGTTTTGCTCCTTTGTCACCTCCTAAAACCCTTAAATCATTTTCTCCAACCTTTCATATCATTTATGCTAACAAAACAATGTATTTATACTCAAAACTAGGTTTTTAGGTGAGATAGTAACATTTCATGGGTGTGCCCGAAAAAAGACAAAAGTCATTGATTTCAAAATCGGACTAGTT
>JANSVA010003730.1:0-16418 GCA_025504915.1 Erythroxylum reticulatum | reverse complement strand
GAGTGTCAAGATTTGGTTAAGGAAACGTTTCTCAATGAAAGACTTAGGTGAGGCTACCTATGTTTTAGGCATTAAGACAGAGATAGATCAAAAAAGCTTATAGGCCTAAGTTAGAGTACATACATAGATAAGGTAATGAAAAGGTTCAGTATGCAAGATTCCAATAGAGGATTCTTGCCTATGTCATATGGAATCAAGCTTTCTAAGAAGGACTGTCCTACTTAATGTAAAGAGCTTGAGCACATAAGTAAGATTCCATATGCATCTACAATTGGATCTATCATCTGTGCCATATTATGTACTCGACTAGATGTATCATATGCTTTGAGCATAAATTGTAGATACCAATATAATTATGGTAAGAGTCACTGGATAGTAGTTAAGAATATCCTTAAGTACTTGAGAAGAACTAACGATATGTTCCTAGTCTATGAAGGACTTGAAGGAGAGCTAATTGTAAATGGTTACATTGATTCTAGTTTTTAGTCCAATTTTTCTAATTTATCTTCGAGGTCTTCAAAAGATTGTAGATCTTGAAGTTCTCTTTTGAACCATCCAAAGACCACCTCAATCTGAGTTCTCTAGAGAAAGTTATGACCATTTTTCCAATTCATCTAACCCTTCATCTGGGTCCATCTGATCCTATCTTCTGGTCCCACTTTTGACCCTACAGATGATAGACGTTGTCTTCAAGGTATTCATGGAGGTTGTATATCTTGACGTCCCCTTTGGAATCATCTAAAGAACTACTTAATCCGATATCTCTAGAGAAAACTATGCTAATTGCAAGATATCTTCTGTGTACTGTTCATAACCTTCTTCTTATCACTATTCATCTTGTATTGTCTGGTCTAATTATGACCCTTTATATGACAAAATCTTACTTCTATGTCTTCATAAAATATGTATATATGGAAGTCCTCTTTCGAACCCTTAAAGAATGACCTTGATCTGATGTCCCTAGTGTAATTTATGCCTTTTGTCCCA
Source organism: Erythroxylum reticulatum (assembly GCA_025504915.1). Lineage (NCBI taxonomy): Eukaryota > Viridiplantae > Streptophyta > Magnoliopsida > Malpighiales > Erythroxylaceae > Erythroxylum > Erythroxylum reticulatum. The sequence continues at coordinate 15,431 of JANSVA010003730.1, read as the reverse complement.
AAATAGGTTCAATATTGTTAAGGATAAAACCTTATTTGATGTCCTTCGGCCATAACTTTGTTATCCGACCTCCAAATGAGATGAGTCTTATATCTAAACAAACTAGAGACATAGAGCTACAAATTATGTAAAGGAATAGAATTTTAACCCAATCCTAAGACTTACAATTTCTGGATGGAAGTTAGGTATAAGGTACTGTCCCAGTTTAATAACAGTCTAAAAAGGTTTGTCCCCTAACTCTTAGAATTCTAAACCACTTCGAATGATTTTGGTGTCATTAGAAACTTAAGACAATGGGGAACAAAGGTTGTGAAGAAGTCAAATTGTAATTATAACTTGAAGTTTCCCAAAATATTTTCTGAAATAGGGAAAAAAAAGAGTTCGTTTCGATGTTTGACTGGTGTGGACGCCACTCATGTGGGATGATGACTAATGAGGGTTCCTTGAAATAACCCTATAGGATAATATGCTCACACTTTATGACTTTGAATGTTGGGCTCCAAAATCGGGGTCCTACATTGTTTGATATCAGAGCCCAGAATTGAGATCTTACATGGGCATTTTATGAAATATGTGTCAAGTAGAATTAGTGAGAAAAATGATACTCTTTCATGATATGAGAAAATGAAAGATTGTGGATGTTACGTAGTCCGATAAGTTAGACATAGATGCAGTATTTGTGATTATGTTAGTGAATATGGTGACGAATTTTTGTTATAGATATGTGCTTGAATTGATGTGGATATGAAAATCTTTTCATGAATTGACTGAGAAGAAATAGAGGCATAAGTGGAAATGATAAGATTTAAGGTGTACAAGCAGAGCGGAATTAAAAGATTAAACTCAGAAGTTAGAATAATTATTTAATTTTTTTATAAGAGTTATGATCCGATATAAGAAGATATTAGTGGAATTGAGATTATTGATGATGATACAATGAGTAATGAATTCAAAGATAAAGAGAAAAATATTGTTTAGGATTAATGGAGATCAAAGTATCAATTTTTTAAGATATAAATTGGTGAATTGTTGAAGATAAATATGTGGACAAAATGGGATGAATTTGATGATACCCCCATAAGCATATGCAGTAGTAATTATGTTTACTACTTAATTGAGTTTTGGTAATTAGAATGTTATGACCTTGTAAGAATAATAGAAATAGGTCTTCCAGAGGTGTTAAGAAGGGCTGATCATGTGATGATGATAATAGATGATTGATAAAGATTGCATGAATAGTATAGATGCTAGTAGCAAGAAATCTTCTTTTTAAGCAGAATTTCACTGAATTAGATTAAGGAAATCAAAGAGTTTATGTTAAAAATGATCAATGAAAGAATAAATCGAAAATGAATGCATAATGATTCAAAAGTAAATATTAGAGTCATATCCCTAGCGGAGACTTAGGCATGAAATGTAGAATATGCTACAGAGAGTGTATGCATTATGGTTGATGTAATGTATCCAACTATAGGATTGGATTCTTGAAATTGAGGTGACATTAATTGCTAATATGAGGAATGTGTAGGTTCATGTTATATTATGTGTAAATATGTTCTGGAGATACAAATTTAACCTGATGAATGTATTACAAACACTGCAACCTAAGATTGAAATAAATTGAAATGTGTGGAGAAATTAGTATGAATGCGCAGATAGTAGAAAAGTTCAATATGAAATCAGAGAAAACCATTCGAGAAAGGAAGCCAATTGGGAAATTGAAAATAACGTAAGACAATGTTACCTTATTGAGGAAATTAAAACTAATTAGGGGAACATGGAGTTTGATAATAATTGTTAAGCTAATAATTGCCCCGACAGTACTATGGTATTGAAGATTAAAGTGATTCAAGCAAAATTTGATGATGTATTAAAGGTATTTGAAAAGTTGAGAAGAATAGTTGCGTACTTGAAGAAAAACTTGTAAATTGTATGAGTAATGAAAGGAAAGAGAATTTTAAGGAATTATACTGATATTAATTATATCGTTTAGATTTGGAGATTCTATAGTATATAAAGATGTTATATAAGAGATTTGGATAAAATCTAATGCAGCATGATAAAGTGATTTCATATGTATGGATACAACTAAAGTCCTACGAGTTGACTATTTGAAACATAATTTAGAGCTGTTATTGTAGTGATTGCTCTGAAAGTTTAGAGACAGTATATATGGGAACATCTTGGATATATTTATACCTGTATAGATTATTAAAGTTTTAGGAAATTATTGAGTCGAGAAAATTGAATTCAAGAATGAGGCAATGGATATAAGTACTGAAAGACTATGATGGTACAAATGAGTGTTTCCCAGTAAAGTTAATGTTGTATCTAATGTATTAAGCAGAAATCCTAATAGTAGTAAAGCACGAATTCAAATTTTGAGGTTATCAGATCTAATGCAAAAAGGGAACATAGAATGTGGAGTTAAAGTTTGGGCAAATCAAATTACAAATTGTTTTGGAATTGAAGATCAGTTTTATATGAAGGGATTAACCAAGCTCAAATTGATGATTCAAAAATTGTGAATCTTACTAAGAAATTGAAAGTGAATATGAATTTTGAGTTCGAATAGGAAAAATGATTTGTGATTGAAATAAGAAGTATGTATAATCGATAATGATGATAAAGCGAAGAGATTACTAGAAAAGTACAAATGGTAACGTAAGTTATACATCCTAGTAGAAATATGTCGGGACATCATTTAGTGACTAAGAATGTCAAATCAAGTGATTGAATGTTTGAAATGTCGATGGTCTTAACTGTCAGAGATATGCGTAAGGCATATAGTTTGAAGTTCATAAGAATATGAGATCCATGTATAGTTCTATTTGACTTAAAGCATCACAATCATTATCATGGTGATTTCATTGGAATACTATATGAGGATTTAGATGACAAAAAGAGTCATTCGCCTCTTTATTCGGATGAATAGGGCCAAAGATGGTCGAAAACAAGAATTGATTGGAGATGTAACTAATAAGTGGAATTGATCAATATTAGAAATTAAGTGATTCAGGAAAGATGAATGATTTTCGTGGATCAACACCAAAGGCATGGAATACAATAAGATAGACATAAAAGTTAAGTGTCTTGACACTATAGTGATGTGAATTATTAAGTGAAAGTTAAATCTATCTCCAAGAGTAACACCGTGCCAAAGTGTGCTCAAGCTAGGAAAAAGGATTAGTTAATCCCAACACGAATAGGTCTGTATGAAATAGTTATCAGTAGTGCTACTGATGAAAAATGTCTTAAATTCGTAATGTAATATATGTGAGTATGTTAAGAATATTGATATGATATGATATTGGTGTTATTGACACAGGAAGTGGAAAATTGTGAGTAATCTGAAGTATATTTAGGGAACAGTTAAGATAGTGTGATATCTAAATAAGTCATGGAAGGATTGATCGAATCTGTTGACTAGGGTCATTTGAAGAAAAATTATTAGAGTGATAAAGTTAAATGGAAAACGGAGAAGCACAAAAGGAAGCATACCCCTACCCCTAGATCAGTTAGGTAAGAATTTCGAGGATGAAATTATTTTAGGGGGAGAATTGTTGGACCCTGAATTTTTTTCAATTATTATTGATTTATTTGTTTCATTATTTTTAAAATTGAGTCATTAATTTGATGGGCATAAATAGAGATTTGAAATTAGATGGAAAGATTTGAATTAAGTTAGAGTTAATATGGTGTTTAAGAAGATTAAAGAAGTTAAGAGGTAAATGAAAGAAGGGGCAAAATAGGAAGACCAAAGGAGAGGAGGGGTATTTTTGGAAGGACAAGACCAAAATATGGTCTTGTTTAAGAAGAAGAAGAAAAAGTGGAGAGGCTCAGGAGTGTAGTTTGTATCATCTGATGACATCACATCGTCAGGTAAGGACGCATCGTTTGGTGAGGACTTATCATCTGGTGAGGATGTATCGTCTGGTGAGGATGTATCGTCTGGTGAGGACGTGTCGTATGGTAAAGACATATCGTTTAGTGATGACGTGTCATTTGGCAAGGACGGTTCATCTTGTGAGGATGCTTTGTCTTGTGAGGACGCTTTGTCTGAAGAGGACGCTTCATCTTGTAAGGACGCTTCGTTTGATGAGGATGCTTCATCTTGTGAGGATGTATCCTCTAGCAAGGACACTTCATCTAGTGAGGACACTTCGTCTGGTGAGGACATATCGTTTGAAGACATCATATCATCTAGTGATGGCGTCATATCGTCTAGTGCACTATTCATCTGATCCTATCGTCTGGTCACATTTTTGAACCTATAGACGATCGAATTTTTCTTTAAAGTCTTCATGATAGTTCTTGATCTTGAAGTTCTCTTTCAAACCATCTACCCGAATCTGAGTTCTATAGTGAAAGTTATTATCATTTTTCCAATTCATCTAACCCTTCATCTGGGTTCATCTAATCCTATCCTCTGGTCCCATTTTTCACCCTATAGATGATAGAATTTGTCTTCTAGATCTTCATAAAGGTTCTATATCTTGAAGATCCCTTTGGAACCATCTAAAGAACTAATTAATCTGATATCTCTAGAGAAAACTATGCCAATTGCAAGATATCTTCTGTGTACTGTTCATAACCTTCTTCCGATCATTGTGCATCTTACATCGTCTTATCCAATTCTGACCCTTTATATGAAAAAATCTTACTTTATGTCTTTATAAAAGCTGTAGATATTGAAGTCTTCTTTCGAACCCTTAAAGAATGACCCTGATCTGATATCCCTAGAGCAAGTTATGCCTTTTGTCTCGAAATAGGTTCAATATTGTTGAGGACAAAAACCTTGTTTGATTTCCTTCGGCCATAACTTTGTTATCCGACCTCCAAATGAGATGAATCTTATGTCTAAACAAACTAGAGACATAGAGCTACAAATGATCTGAAGGAATATAATTTTAACCCAGTCCCTAGGACTTACAATTTTTGAATGAAAGTTGGGTATAAGGTACTATTCCAGTTTAATAACAGTCTGAAAAGGTTTGGGCCCTAACTCTTAGAATTCTAAACCACTTAGAATGATTTTGGTGTCATTAGAAACTTAAGAAAATGGGAAACAAAGGTTTTGAAGAAGTCAAATTATAATTCCAGCTTGAGGTTTCCCAAAATCTTTTCTGAAATAGGAAAAAAAGAGTTTGTTTGGACGTTTCACTGATGTGGGCGCCACTCATGTGGGATGATGACTAATAAGGGTTCTTTGAAATAAGCCTATAGGATACTATGCTCACACTTTATGACTCTGAATGTTGGGTGCCGAAATCAGGGTCCTACATAGATAGACTTGCACATGTTATACTCCTTGATTGGATCAAGCAGTAAATCATATAAGCTATAGACATGATTTGTTTAGAGTTAACATGAGGATACTTACTAAGGGTAATAAGTACATTGGATTGACCTACTATGAGACAATTATATGGATATTCTATTCTAGTATCAATGATAGTATCATCGTAGCAATGGTGTAAGTATCCTTTGACTTGAGGTGCTCAAGGATATCTTAGATACTAATCCTATGCTTTGACTCCATTCATCGATTCCTTTCAGGGGTTACTCATATGGTGGTGATTAGATACAACTTGAGGTATTTGGAGGTAATTGAGTAGCCAATAGAGGACTCACCACTACTGATAAAAGGAGACGATACCCACAGCCTCTTGTCAGGGTCATTACTCGAGAGTCTCTAGCCAGAGTAGATATGTGTCATAAAGAGAGTCTTCAATGACACATAGAGTAATGAGATCATCAGGACAAGATCTAATAACACTTGGACTAGATGTGACGTAGTCAGTCTAATGAGAATTGACACTTTTACCATATTATGAACTAAGTATGGTATAGATAGTGAAAGGATGAATTGCATGGCAACATTGCTTATGGAAGGGTTCGTAGTCAAACCACTGACTTTTTGGTCAATTAGGGGTCATGGCGTGTTGCTAGATACCACTCTTGACTTACTTGAATTAAGTGTTAGTTCAAGTGGCTAACATAACCAAGAACCTAATAGGTCATACACATAGGAGATCCGAAGGATGAGTAAAATGGTCTTGAATGGTGATTCAAGATATAAGAGAGTGTTTTATGATTATATCTCAATGTGATAGTGGTAGAAAACATTGCATGGAATGGATTAGAAACAAGTGTTGTTGGCTGCCAATTTGGTCATTAACTTCCCAAAACATCCATTAATGCATTTTATTCATAGTCATTAACTTCCCAAAACTTCTATTAATGCATGTTATTCATGGTTATTAACTTCCATTAATGCATGATATTCATAACTATTAACTTCCCATAACTCTCCATTAGTGATGGGGGTTATGGGAGGCCAAACAGGGTAGAAAATAATCATCATTTTCGTGCATCCTATGTAAGACACAAGTGAAAAAAAGGTTCTTTTTTAACACACACACTCTTTTCTCTCTAACTCTCATAAGAGTTATTGTCTTTGCTAGCACAAGGAAAGAATTCTAGTCATCTCCTAGTGAGGGTTCATCCTTCTATCTTCTTGTGGACATTCATGAAAGATGGTCTATGTTGATCGTTGTGGTTTTCGACAACCCAGCATAGAGATGATTAAAGAACAAAGGAGATCATCAGAAAGGTATATAAATATCTTACATTTCATGTTTTTGTTTACTATATCTATATGCATGCGTAGATCTATTTTTTTAGTGTCGTTTTATTTTCTGCTACGTATGTTTGATATATATTATGTATCAGATGCATGATCAAAACCTTACAATATGATGTGTCACTTAACCTGAGTTTTGTTATCCTAATGATTACGAACCATTAGTCATTACAAATGAATTTCAACATAACAATTACAAATTACATTGAATATTCTAGCAAAGGGTTTGTAATAAAACGATCTAATGAACGTATTAAAATCATCTTTTCCCAGTACGTAAATCTATACACATCAGATAACATACAATTTCTAATGAGAGAAGGAAATAACAAGTACAAGGAAGGAATGCTTAATCGGGTTGTCGACGTCAATGTCACCTTTAAACTGATGTCGGAAAGCTACCCCTCTATGAGTCCTTCACGATAGAGAGCTTCCATCACCCTCTTTGTTCTCTCCCAAAGCTCCTGAAGCTCTCTCTCCTTTCAGTCCAAAACGGTAACTCCCGCAAAGCCCCTGGGATGATATGCAGATGCTACACAAAACAAAACCGAAACATTCCATAATTTCAAAAGCCAACATGTACAAAGGTTATTAAAATCTATTTAAAAAATACAAAATGTCTCATATTGTTAGATACAACTCAAAAACTCAAATATTCATCTTTCAAAAGAAAACAAATTCCAAAAAAGAACACAATTTTCATTGGCCACCGCAGTAGTCCTTATCCCAGCCTTTAACCTTCTTATCAGAACCTACACGGAGGCAAAACCACCGTGATAAACATATAGCTTAATAGGGAATAACTAAACAAGACATAAATTGGTAACTAGTTCCTAATAATTGTCTAACATTCACATGCACTGTATCATATCAATTCACATAAAAACTTTAATTGTTCAAATTATAGAGTAATCCAAACATTATGTCTCAAAATATAATATGATTCATCGATCAATATAGAACATTCTTGTATCAAAACAAATGTTGGGCCTCGAATTTTTTTAATTTTAATTATTATTAAGCATGAATTGATTTAATTCTATGGTCTTGTTAGATAAATAATTTTTTTGGAGTTTAATTAGCATGTCAATATTAGGAGGATTTATTGCCTGGATTTATGGAATTAGGAGTATTAAATGGAGAAATTAAGATTAAGTTAGAGTATAGTATAGTATAAGTTAAATTGAAGAAGTAAGAATGTATAAGGGCAAAATTGGAAGATCACTTAAAGTTAAAAGACATAAGGCTTATATTGGAGGGAAAAAGGGACATTTTGTAATTATTAAGAGTTTAGAAAAATAAAAATTGTGTGTGAGAAGAGGGAAAGAAAAAGGAGAAAACATGGAGGAGAGAAAGCTAGGGTTGTCGGGAGATCTTGAGGAGCTTGAAGACTTTGAGACTTCAACAAGTAAGTTATTCTTTAGATTTCATGGGTTTGGTTAAATGAAACCTAAATGAAGTTGAATACAGGTAGAAAGTTGTTGATGAATGAGTTAGGCAAATGTTTTCTTATAGGGTTAATGATCAAAGATAGATTTTGATGTATTTGTAAATGTTATGGGGTTGAAATGAAGTTGAAAATGAAGTAGAAAAGATGGTTTAGATTTAAGATGGATTATTTATGAAAGGCTGGAAGTGAAAATCTAGAAAAATGTAGTTTAAGTATATTATGTGTTTGTTTCTTTCAAAGTTCGCTGAAGCTAACTCGGGGGTTGCCACAACCAACTTGTAACTTTGCAAGCAAATTTTCCCTTTCTAGAAAAGTTCGCCGCAGTGAACTTTCCAGCACAGAGCATGCGTAGATATTTTCATCATAACTTTTTTTGTAGTTATACAAATGGAATAATTTTTAATTTCAAGTAAACTAGATAGGTAGTAATATAAGTTGACTGAAGAAATAAATTTTTAATTCGGTCTATAAGAACCTAAATTTAGGGATGGAATTTGAACATAAAATGTTGTTTTAGTATAAGAAAAGCCCAAAAATTTTTGGGGTATAACTTTTAAAGTACTAAACCAAATTGAATGATTTTGGTGTCATTAGAAACTTCAGACAAGGACAAACATTTTTCTAGAATAAAGTGTTATCAAATTTCTTCATTTACCTGATCATAAAGATCATGGAAAATTGACCTAAAGGTTGGGACTTTTGGAAGCGTTTGAGTATTCAGAATTTATCTTAGTAAAATATGCAATACAAGGTTCTCAATTAGAATTCCTATTGAATTGGGATTTTGTTATTGTTAAAGGAAACTAAGAAGGTAATTAAGGAATGCAAGAGGATCAAGAGGAGAGGCATCTTTAAGCAAGGTTTAAGCAAGGATTTCAAAGTGAGCTATAGTTTTATAATTAAATAATAGGCCCTTAATGTTTCTTTCAAATGATGGAAATAAATGATTTCAACTATTTTATGAATGTACATTATAACTCTTGAATGCTTTGAAAAAGTGTTATGTGTTTGGTATGAGCATATTGTGTTGATGAATTATGAAAAGAGTGTGAAAATGATTTTTGAAGAAATACTATGGTTGTAAAATCAAGTTTTGAAAATGTGCCTTTTTGGGTAACAAGTTTGCAAGATATGAAATACATGTTATGTGGGTTTGTGATGGTCCCCTAAGTTAAGTAAAGTACACTTTGACAAATAAAGGATTCTCCTACTTACCCACTAGTGACATGGAGCTCCTTTACGGACTCCCATAAGTTCATGACTACGCAAGACCATTAAGTGAGATTGTGATAATACGTTCTGTTCATGACTACACAGGACCATTATGTGGAAATGTGTAGTACGTTCTATTTTTGGATCCACCCAAACCATTTTGATGTGCTATGTGTTGACCAACTTGTTTAATGCATGATTTATATTGCTTATAAATTGCTTGATGAATGAGAACTTGAAAAATATATGCTTTATGATTCCATGTGAATTTTTACAATGGTTTTGCTTGTTACCAATTATAAAATTGTTACCCATGAGCTTCAAGCTCACCCCTCTGATTTCATCCCATCTTTAGGTGAGGAACTAGAGATCGAGTAGTCAAGAGCTGAGGCATCACTCCAATTAGACTTATTTTTGCTTTTGAAGTTAGTTTTTGTAAAACAAAGCTTTAGTTGCATTTTGAGAAATTCTACTTTTTGCAAACTATGTATTTTTGGATTATGATGTAATGTGGCTTGAAATGCTCATTAAAGCTTTGTAAAACTCTTATCCATTGTTATAAATGAAAAATATTTCGCTTTGCTCATGGTTTTTGTTTTTGCAAGACATTTGTTTGAAATGAGATTAAAGTTAGAAAAGTTGTTTATATTATATGCATTTTTGCTTTTGGGTTGAATTGATGAAGGTGGTTGAAGGTTTTTAAGTTGGCATTTGTAAGATAGGAAATTTAGGCTTTAGGTTCGGCTTCAAGGGTTTTCGTCGCGACATAAATTAACCCGAAGCTCTTTATTTTCATTGGTGTAGTGAGTTCGCCGTGATGAAAAGAAATTTCGGGCTTGCCACGACGAGTTTCAATATGTTCGTTGCGGCATAAAATTCCCGAAGGGTATAGGGGATTTTCTCCAATATGCTCGCTGCGATAAAGGCCGCCTTTGCTTTCGAAGGATTTTTTTGTTTTAAATTTCTAAATTTCTAAGCCTTCCTCCACGCTCAAGTTTCATGATCCCACGTCTGATGTTGGGCTCCAGAAACGAGGTCCAACATGTTGTGGTATCAGAGCCGACTAGGTTTATATTCAGGTGTAGGACTAGGTTTAGGCATGAATTGGGTAGGTTAAGACATGAAATAAATGTACGCTATTTTAAATGAATACTTTGCATTGTTTTGAATTGTTTTATACGATTTGAGCTATTTTGCATACTTTGAAAATTGTTTTGCATGAACTAAATGTTTTCAATGGTTTTATATTGAAGGAGTGAAAATCCCGCCTCGAAAGAAAGCTCGAGGAGCTATTGCTCGATCTCACTCTCGCCAAAGGAGCACGGATGAATCCTATATCCCGCAAGATGCTAGGACACACTCTGCTCCTGATTCGGGAGCATCTAGTGTGTAGCATAAAGTGCCAACACCTCCACCTTCTATTCCATAAGCAAACCCTCCAAATCCACGATTTTTTCAAGCCTTTTCCCAGGCTTTCACTTATGCCCTAGGCTAAGGGTCATAAATCCCGATGTAAACTTAAATAGATAGAAGTGAGTAGTATGATAAGCTCTGCAAGTATGGAGCTATAGACTTTAATGGTACTACAAATCTAGAGGAGGTTGAAGTATGGTTGAAGATGATCGAGAGAGTCTTGCTTCAAATGAAGTGCTCTGATAAAGAGAAGTTAGATTATGCAGTGAGCTTGCTACAGGGGGACGCACTTCATTGGTAGTAATCAGTGCCCCACAGTCAGATAGGCCTCTGATGTTGTCATGGAGGGACTTTTTGGAAGCTTTCAGGAGGAAATACTTCTCAAGGGTCTATATTCAAGAGAAGGCGAGGGAATTTCTTAATCTCACACAGAGGGACATGAGTATGAGTGAGTATAAGCTGAAGTTCACACAGCTTTCTAGATATACAACTAATATTGTGGCGAATGAGGAAGATAAGTGTCGTAAGTTTGAAGGAGGTCTCCATCTCAAGATTAAGGAGAAATTCTTGATCTATAATTTTTATGACTACCAGCAGTTGGTAGATGCCGCACTCCAGGCTGAGAAGCTGAAGAATATCAAGTATGAGGTGAGTAGGAACAGGAAGAATCTAGAGCAGTTTTCTAGGAAAAGGGTGAGTGCTCCAATACCTAAAAGGGGTGTGAAGATCTCCCGCACACAGAATGAGGCAGGGAGTAGTGTCTCTACTAAGAATAAGCAAACAAGAGCAGTGTTAGTGCAAGCCTCAACAGTAGGAGGCAATAGCAGGGTGGAGAAGAGCAAGAACATGAACCCCTAATGTAAGCATTGTGGGAAGCTGCACAGGGGAGAGTGCTTCAAATTATTGGGGGCATGCTTTCGATGTGGAGAGAAGGGACATATGATTAGGGACTATCACCAAGTAACAAAGTAGGAGGGGTCGCGGTTATAAGCCCCAAGGAGAGCTGAAACAGTGAGAACCCGGTTAGTCATTAAAGTGGGCAGTTCTGGAGCTACAAAGAAGGCTATTCCTCTAGAAAGGCTAAGGGGTCAGGCACAGGCAAGAGTGTTTGCCATGACAAGGGAGGAAGCTGCAGCCACACCTGAAGTTATTACGGGTATGGCTCAGTTATTTAATTCTGTAGTATGTATTGATTGATTTTGGCTCCACACATTCATTTGTTTCTATAAGCATGACATTACATGATGTTGTTTTGATGCCACTGGGTAGTCCTTTAATTGTTAGTAATCCTCTAGGGAGGAATGTGATTATAAGTTAATTGTATAGGGATTGTAAGCTCTTCTTTGAGGGTGCTAAATTAGTAGTGGACTTACTAACCCCAGATCTAAAGGGGCTAGATGTCATACTTGGAATGGATGCGATGGAGAAGTATCAGGAGAAGTTGGATTGTGGCCTTAAGAAGGTTGAGTTTGATTTGGGCAACAGTGAGAAGGTGATTTTCAGGGGGATAGGAAAACACCATCACCAAGAATTATTTCACCTTGCTAGCTGACGGAATGATGGGAAAGGGGTGTAAAGCCTTCTTAACACATGTTGTGGATACTGATGTGAATGAAGGGAAGTTAGAAGATTTTTTGATTGTGAGGGAGTTTCCAGATGTGCTCCTAGAAGACTCACCTGGTTTGCCATTGGTGAGGGAAATCGAGTTTGCTATCGACTTGATTTCTAAAACCGCACCCATTTCTATGTCACTGTATAGGATGGCTCCAGCTGAGCTGAAGGAGCTCCAAGAATAGTTGGAAGAACTATTGGAGAAAGGGTACATAAAACCAAGTTTGTCACCTTAGGGAGCGCCGATTTTGTTTGTTAAGAACAAGGATGGAACATGAGGGATGTGTATTGATTATTGGAGACTTAACAAGGTGACCATTAAAAACAAGTATCCTCTACCACAAATAGATGATCTGTTTGACCAGTTGCAAGAAGCAACGGTCTTTTTAAAGATTCATCTCAGATCTAGATATCATTAGCTCAGAATCAGGGAATCTGATGTAAATAAGACAGCCTTTAGGACACGATATAGGCATTATGAGTTCCTAGTTATACCTTTTGGTTTAACCAACGCTCCAGCTGTATTCATGGACCTTATGAATAGAGTCTTCAAAAAGTATCTGGATCAGTTTATCATAGTGTTTATAGATGACATTCTGGTCTATTCTAAGAGTGAAGGGGAACATGAGGAACATCTAAGGATAATATTGCAGACATTGAGGAAGAAAGAGCTTTATGCTAAGTTCAGCAAGTGTGAGTTTTGGCTTCATGAAGTAGTATTCCTTGGACATGCAATTTTGAAAAATGGGGTACATGTTGATCCGAGTAAGGATGAAACAGTGGTAAATTAGCATGCACCAAAGACAGTGATAGAAGTGAGGAGTTTTTCGAATTTAGCAGGATATTATAGGAGATTCGTTGTGAGATTTTCTATGATAGCGACTCCGATGACTAAGTTATTGAGGAAGAATCAGAAATTTATCTAGAGTGAGGAATGTCAGAAAAGTTTTGAGGAGCTTAAGCGCAGATTAACAAGAGCTACAGTTTTGATGTTGCCTACTGGAGATGAGGGTTATAAAGTGTATAGTGATGCCTCAAGAAATTGTGTATTGATGCAGGGAGACAGGGTGATAACTTATGCTTCACGACGATTGAAGCCATATGAGTTGAATTATCTGACCCATGATTTGGAATTGGCAGTAGTGATTTTTCCTTTGAAGATTGGGAGACATTATTTGTATGGGGTACAGACGAGGATTTTTACTGATCACAAAAGTCTCAAGTATCTCTTGAGTCAGAAAGAACTGAATTTGAGACAAAAAAGATGGCTAGAGCTAATTAAAGATTATGATTTGTTAATTGAGTATCATCCAGGAAAGGCAAATGTAGTGGCAGATGCTTTGAGTAGAAAATCATCAATAGCCCATGTTCAGACAATTTATATGCCTTTATTGGAAGAGATAGCTAAGCTTAAAATAAGCTTGAGACAGGAGGAACCAAATTGCATTGTTGCTACTTTCAAAGTGAGACCGATACTTAGAGAGAAGGTTAAGGAGTTACATGCACAGGATACAGAATTGAACAAGCTCCAAGAAGAAATTCAGAATGGCAAGAAGTATGAAGTGGTAGTGAGGGATGATGGACTCATGACTGTTGAAAATAGGCTTTGTATCCCAAATGTCAAGGAGGTGAAGGATGAAATACTAGATGAGGCACACAATGCGCCTTATACTGTGCACCCAAATAGCATCAGGATGTACACAGATTTGAAAGAACATTTCTGGTGGAAAGGCATAAAAAGGGATGTAGCAGAATATGCAAGTAAGTGTCTAGTGTGTTAGTAAGTCAAGGTTGAACACCAGGCACCTTTAGGCAAGTTAAAGCCATTGTCCATTCCTGAGTGGAAGTAACAAAGAGTAACCATGGATTTTCTAATGGGTTTGCCCAAGACCAATAGGAAGCATAGTGCCATATAGGTTATTGTTGATCGGTTGACAAAGTCAACCCATTTTCTGGCAATCAAACAAACTGATTCTTTGCATATGCTAATAAAGAAGTATATTGATGAGATAGTAAGATTACATAGGATTCTAGATTCCATAGTTTCTAACAGGGATCCTCGGTTTACTTCGAGATTATGGGGAAGCTTACAAGAAGCTCTAAGAAGCAAGTTAAAATTTAGCACTGCTTTTCACCCCCAGACAGATGGTGAATCAAAGAGGACTATTCGGGCCCTTAAGGGAATGCTCAGGTCATGTGTGATGGATTTCAAAGGAGCTTGGTACGAGCATTTGCCATTGGTCAAATTTGCTTACAATAATTCGTACCATTCGAGCATTCAGATGGCTCCTTATAAAGCATTGTATGGAAGAAGATGTAGAACTCCGATATGCTAGGAAGAGGAAGGAGAAAGGAAACTGATCGGATTAGAGTTACTCCAGATTACAGTTGACAAGGTCAATCTGGTTAAGCAACAACTTAAAGCAGCATAGGATAGGACGAAAAGTTATACGGATGCATACAAAAAGGAGATGGAGTATGAAGTCGGTGAGAAAATATTTCTTAAGACGTCTCCTTAGAAAGGAATCATGAGGTTTGACAAAAAAGGCAAGTTGAACCCGAGATATGTAGGTCCCTATGAAATCCTTGAGAGGATTGGACTGCTAGCCTACAGGTTAGCGTTGCCCCCAGAATTATCCCAGATACATGATGTTTTTCTTGTTTCCATATTGAGGAGGTATAGATTGAATATTTCTCACATCATTCAAACCACTGAGGTTCAGTTGAGAGATTATCTGAGTTATAAGGAGACTCCAGTTGAGATTTTCGACACCAAGGAGAAGGTCCTTAGGAACAAGACAGTTCAGTTAGTCAAAGTCCTGTGGAGAAATCATTCTGTAGGAGAGGCCACGTGGAAGCCCTTGGAGGCAATGAAGGAGAAGTATCCACATCTCTTCGATGACTCAGGTAATAATTTCGAGGATGAAATTCTTTTAAGAGGGGAAGAAACGTTGGGCCCTGAATTTTTTATTATTATTAAGCATGAATTGATTAAATTATGTGGTCTTGTTAGATAAACCACTTTATTTGGAGTTTAATTAGCATGTCAATGTTAGGAGGATTTATAGCATGGATTGATGGAATTAGAAGTATTAAATG
>JANSVA010003695.1:0-16421 GCA_025504915.1 Erythroxylum reticulatum | reverse complement strand
GACACAGAACTTGCTAGGATAGGGAACTTTATAAGATAGGGAACTTAAACAAATACTAGCCTTAAGAGATTAGATAAGCCGCAACTTATGAATTTCACCTTTTTTAAAAAAGTTTATCTACAACCCCTCCATACATTCACTTATCTCACCAATTTGTAGCTTTCATGTTATCCTATTTAGTACCTTCTATTTTTGCATCTCTACTCACATTATGTTTATTTGGAAACTGTGACTTCTCTATCTTTATAAGCTCTTATTTTCCTTCACGTTAATGCAAAGATTCACTCTTAATGGAATAACATCATTACATTCATGTTAATAATATTTCTTTCATGTGAATAATATTTCTTTCTAAATGGGAAGGCACTAAATGGGATAACATCATTACATTCATGTGAATAATATTTCCTTTTACACTAGTTTTAGTCCTAAGTAAGGACATGAGATGTCGAAGTGTTTGCATGTTTATTTTGATCTTCCGGATTTGATTTTTCAACTATTCTCCTAAGATTACTCTTTTTAATTTGATTTTAGCTTTTAAACATGAGATTTGTCTCTTTGGCATTTTGCTACACTATATGTGAGCTTTCTCCAGTTTAATGCAACTTTAAGTTTGACTTTTTTCTACCAACTTTAGCAGGTTAAGTTTATCTAAAGAACAAAAATATATATAGTTGTGAGGAGGAAAAGAGAATTATAACTTTTACATAACTTAACTTAGACAAAATACCTATATTATTTATAACATTTACATTTGTAGTGTTATGAGCTAAAAAACAGACACAAGTTTGAAGACTACATTGGATCAAGAAATTTTCCATTTTAATGGGATAATGGGTGTTATGTGGACTTCAAATTTCTAAACTTCAACAACTTAAGAGCAAGTATTTCTACCAAAGCATGAGTTGAAGTAAACATTAATAAAGGAAAATGGGCCTAATTAGTACATCAGCCTTAAAAGTTTCTTGACAATTATAATGGGAATGTATACTTACAACCCAAATCATGGAATACAAAACACAATTATCTGGACAGATACAACTCTAAGAAATTACTAACAAATCAAAACAGCAAAGACCCAACTCGAGAAAACAAATCAAATCAGAGAAAACCCAACTAACGGAAACAAATCAAACAGAGAAGGAGAAATACCTTATGTCGTTGTCACTGACTGTCATCCATAAATAACCCGGTCTCTGTCACAGCACCCTCATCAAACGTCTGCTTTTTCGTGAATGAGAGGAGAAATTAAAGCCTACCTCCACTACTCCGCTGCTCGCCCCACAGATTGTCCTCTCTCTGTTCCTTGTTTAATTTTTGCTCCACCTCTACATATCTAAGCCTGCGTTTTCATGTCCAATGCGCGTCAGTAATCCACATGATGCTACGCCATTTCTCGTCTCCTCAGCTACGTCGTTTCTCCTTTCCTCAGCGACGTCATTTTTGCGTTGCCTTCATGCTTGCAACTTGTCTGCTCCATGGTGTGTTCCTATGTGTTTATGCCTCCCAACACAAACTATAAACATTTAATAGCGACAGCTAAATTTACGTAAGGAATTCTTAGTAATTACCAAACAGTAAAGATGGTGGAAGAATATGAATCGTGAATAGTTATTATAACTAAATTCTTCGTAGTTGTCCACTCTCCTTCGGTGCTTCCCATATCTTTGGTTACAGTCAGAAGCTATAGAGGCTTTTAATCAACAGTCTGGCGCTGTAATTAAAACTTCAAAAAATGCACCTAGCCTAGAAGGACAAGTTATCAGTACCGGTAATGTGATCTTCAAAATTATATCATTGTACATTTAAATTTTTAATATAATATTTTATAAATCTATTAATTTTAGTTTTTTAAATAGGAAATGTAAATTCTAAAAAACATGGACGAGAACTAACATTTAATGCCAAACTTGCCAAGAAGAAAGCTGAAGGAAAACACATTGATGTTCAATTTCCTCCTCCATATTATAAGGTATGTGGTAAGCATGCTAACTTTTTTAAGTCGAAAGTTACTATATGCATTCGACAACTTGCACCACTTCGTGTCTCTAGTTAGAAAGAGATTTTTAAGGATGATAAGAAGGCAATGTGGTTATTTTTAAAGGTATGACACTTTTTTTTAATTGCAATAGAGTTTTATTTTGTTGTTGCATTGAATTTGCTTCATAATTTTCCTAAATGTATTTTTTGAATTTTAGGATAAATTCAATTTCTCAAATCAGGTGTAATCTTATGTGATGCAACAATTGCATGCACAATATAAAAATCGACATTATCATTTGCGCAAAAGCTATCTCAAGAGTAAGTGTTGCCCAAAGGATGTGAACGAAGGTGATTGGCATTGGTTGATTGAGAATAAATGGGAGACTCTAAATTTAAAGGTAATTTAAAATTTAAGTACTTTAATTTATTTTGTTAGTGTCTTTTATTAAAAACAAATTACTTATGAATTTATATGAACAAATTGAAAGAAACACAAGTAATAGGGGAAATCAAGAGATGAAATCAATTTCTGGTACAAAGTCAATTGTACAAATTGCATATGGGATGGTAAAGTTAAATTTTATTTACTTAAAATTATAATGATATTTTTCTTAAAAAATAAGTTCCAATTAATCATTAATTTTCTTTGTCTTTTCTTTGTCTTTTTTAGAAAGATAAAGATTCTGATAAGTGGTCAGACGATGTTAAAGTTTGGAAGGTATTGCGACAAAAGCCAAATAGAACTTGGTCTGTTCCAGATGGAGAAGAAATAATGGTATGAAAGTTATAGTCAAATTAGATTTTTTTTAAAAAAATAAAATTACTTTACTAGATTTTCAAATTCTATCTAAATATGTAGAATAAGCTTCAAGAAGAGGGAGAGAAAAATAAAGAAAAGATTTCATTTGCATCTTTACCACTCGTTGAGCATTTCGGTCTTGTCCTAGAAAGAATGTCAAGTTATTCACACAGGTTAGGTGTTAAAGGGATAACATCTAAGTCCCGAGGAAAAAGTGAAATTCTAGCTGAAGCTGAGGCTACAAAGAAACATGCAAGTGATTTAGACAATGAAGTTGCAAGACTTACTGAAATCACAAAAACACAAAACGAAAAGATTCAAGCTCAAAATGAGAAGATTTAAGCTCAAGATGCAGCTATTGAGAAGCAAGCCATAGAAATGAAACAAATTTCAACTGTTTGTGCACATTTGGCAAATACTGGAGTAATTCCTACTTTGTTACTCAATTCTTCTACCTTAATTGAAGATCCATTAAGTCCCACAACATCAAATACCCCAACTACTCATTTAAGTTTGTAAATTTATAAAATCTTTAATAGTTAGTATCATTTCTTATCATTATCATTGTATTATTATAAATGTTAGTACTAAATTTATAGCCTAATATTTTATAAACTAATTAACTAATTTTATTTTAATTTGCTTTATAGGAAACAAATCAACAGTGAACTTCATCCTGAAGAATAGCCAAGAAATTTTAACTTAGAGAGTTTTATCTTAAATTAGTACGTAGTAGTTTGAGATAATTGTAATAAATAATTTTCTTAGATATTAAAATTTCCAATTTAATATATTGGAACACATTAGTGATAAATTTTAGAATTTTATACATTTTGGTGATTTTTATATATTTTATATATACTAATAATTTTTATTTGCTTATCTAATAATATCTTGGCACTAAACATCCGTATCATTTGTGACAACTTCTATTTTATAGCCACCAATGCAAAAATTTGAATCGATTAAGTAATTAAATTGTTAAACCTGATTATATTATTTGCGACAAAAACGAACACATTAGTGATAAATTTATTGTAACATATATTATGTATTTAGTGACAACATCATTGTACTATATAACTTTCATACTTGTGACGAAAACTTTTACATAATATGGACGCTGATGCAAATTTCTTTTACAGCTACTGTAATTCTGTTGATGAATTGATAGTTTCATTTGTGATAATAATAAACATAGTTAGTGACAATACTTTTTGTAAGAACCAATTTTCATTTTGTGATGAAATGATATTGACACTATTTTATTAAAATATTAGTGACCAAGAAGCAATAAAGGCTAATAAAAAATTATTAGTGACAAATACTTTGTCAATAGTTATAATTATTTTAGTGGCAATAATGTTGTAACAATAAAATAAAGTATTATTACAGCTTTATTCCTCATTGCTTTATATAATTTGTGTCAACAAACTTGTCATAAATATATGAAGTTGTTGTGACCATAGTGTTGTCACACATTCCATATATTTTAGTTTCGAAACTTTTGTCACAATATGATGAAGAATTGTTACAACTTTATTTGTCACTGTCTTACATTATTTGTGTCCAAAACCTTGTCATAAATAAATACAGTTGTTGTGATCATATAGTGTTGTCACATATTTGATGACACTATGTCACAATAAAAAAAATTTGTGTTATAACTTAACTCGTCACTACTTTATATTATTTGTGATGATAAACTTGTCATGAATCTTTGAAGTTATTGTGATCATATAGCTTTGTCACACATTTAACAAGTTTTAGTATCAATATTAGTGTCACAAAAGTTTTGCATAATTGTGACCAATGTTTGAATTAGTCACAATTTTAGTAGTGATGGGAGGTGACGACTTCAAATATTGGTCACTATTAATAATAGCGACAAATATTATTGCTTTTAGTGACAACTTTTACCTTCACTAAAAATACAATTTCTTGTAGTGGTCATATTCCATCTATTTGACTTTAAATCTTAGACCTTTAGGAAAAAATGTAATGAATTAGTTAGTTGATCGATCTAATGCATATCTTAAAGGGTTATTTGAAGATGTCCTTGTTCAAGTTAACGACAATTTAATTTTCCATATAGATTTTTATATATTGAATATGGAAAATAATGATCAATCATGAAATATTTTGTTCGGAGGGCCTTTCCTCAAAACTGTCAAAACAAACATCAATGTTTATAATGGTAAATTACTGTGGAATTCAACTGGGACTCTTGTGTAATTCAATGTATATGATTTAATGAAGTACCTTGATGTTGATTATCTTGTTTATGCAATTGATTTAATCGATTCATTAATATTGGATGTGTTTTATCTAGAAGGAAAAGATTAGTTGGAAATAGCCACACATCAACTCCTTTTTGAAGAGAATAATGAATTAAATTTCAACCTTAACTTGTAGAAACATATAGCGAAACTAACGATTTTGAGGAGTTGAAATTGACAAGTAAGGTTCTTTATGTTAATGGAAATACCTAATGAGAAACTTTTACCATTGATTTTGCATAAACTAAAGTTAGAATTAAAGCCACTCTCATACCATTTAAAATACAAAGATCTAAGAGATGGAGGGAATCGATCAATGATTATTTATAGCAAACTAAATGATAAGTAAGAAGAAAAATTTGTGCAAGTATTGAAAAATCACAAAATAACAATTGAATGGACCATTACAGATATTAGAGGAATAAATCCTTCTACATATATGCATCGAATTTTGTTAAAGGAGGGAGCAAAACCAATTCCATAGCCACAAAGGAGGCTAAATCCACCTATGATGGAGGTGGTAAAGAAAGAAATTATGAAGCGTCTTTAAGTTTGAGTAATTTATCTGATTTTGGATAATGAGTGGGTAAGCCTTAATCGATTTGTTTTGAAAAGACTAGCATTATAGTGGTAAGAAATTAAAAAAAACGAATTGGTACACACCTAAGTTCAAAATGAATGGCAGGTTTATATCGATTATAGAAAATTAAATATTGTAACTTGGAAAGATCATTTTCCTTTAACATTTATTGATTAGATGTTAGATAGGCTAGCTAACTGAGCTTTCTAATGTTTTCTAGATGGCTTTTCATGATACTTTCAAATTATGATTGCTCAAGAAGATTAAGAAAAGACAACTTTTACATTTTCATTTGAAACTTTTGAATATTAACGAATGTCATTTGAAGCTTGCAATGCACCGACTACTTTAAAGGTGTATGACATGTATAGTTTTATATTATGTTGAAATATCATAAAAGTTTTTATAGATGATTTTACCATGCATGAAGATTCGTTCTATAATTGTTTGCATAATCTAACACTTATTTTGCAAATATTTATAGTTGAAACTAAACTTATTTTCAACTTTGAAAAATGTTATTTTATGGTGGAACAAGGTATTTTTTTGGGACATTTTATCTAGCTAGAGATTTGGAAGTAGATAAAACTAAAATTGATATTATACATTTTCTTTCTTACCGCATAAGTGTGCAAAGTTCGTACTTTTCTTGAACATATAGGTTGTTATAGACAATTCATTAAGGAATTTTCCCGCATTAAATTACCTCTTTGCAAGTTGTTATAAAAAGATGTGATTTTTTAGTTTGATAAGGAGTACGAAAACATGTTTGATAAATTAAAACAATTATTAATGCTATCACTAATTATTCAGCTGCCATATTAGAGTATTCCACTCAAGATAATGTTTGACATAAGCGATCATGTTGTAGGAGCTATTTTGGGTCAACAAGTTGGAACAACATCACATGCTATAGTAGGTGTCAATGACCTTAAATGATGCTCTGAGAAATTATTCACCTATAAAAAAGTTCTTAGATGTTGTCCTTTCTTAATAAAATTTTTGTTCTAATTTATCGATACTAAGGTAACTATTTATTTAATCATGCAACCCCAATAAAGGTAGTTATTTTTTTCTCCAATTAAGGGAAAGAACAAATATTTTTATTTACATAAGCAACCGTGTATAAATTCTCAATATTAGTTTATAATTGGATATTGGAACTTTTCGTTGGAAACCTATAAGAATTTGTGAGAACTTAAGAATGAGAATAATAGTCTTCTTAAAGTTATTGTGATGAGTTAAGGAGTTTATCAGTCTTAATGTCAATAACTCGTTTGACTATTAGTAATTTCTTGTTAACTATAAGGTATAATGAGACAACTAGAGTCAATGTAGACACTTTTAACATTTGTCCTTGACAATTTTAAAGTACTTTCACAAAATCTTCTAAATAGTTAATCATCTTGCAAAAGGAGTCATTTCTTCGCCATTCTTTACCAATACATTTATTAAGAATCAACATAATTCAAAATTATTTTTGTATTTTTAGGTATATTTATATATTTAATTACTATTTTATTGTCATTTATATTTATATATTTAATTACTATTTTATTGTCATTATATTTAATTAATTATTTTAATAATATAATTTATTTTTTAAAAATGATTTAGAAGTAATAAATCGTACACATATTGATACACATGTTCTAACAATGAACAAATACCATATAGGGGTAAAATAACTAATCCAACCCAAAATATAATGTATCGTTGCTCGTTTAATGCATATTTCACATATGTAATTGATAGATAGGAAAATGCTACAAATTATTAGCTCAAGGTTTGTTATTAATGATTTTGATGAAAACTATATAATATTTCAAAATTCAAAATTGAAGTTATTTCCTTTTATAAGTAATGATATAATTCTTAAAAGGAAATAAAATCATAGGATTCTTGCAGGAACCTTCTTAATGAGCTGACCTTACTAGAAGTGATTCTACAATATCTGGGAGGATCTTACCAATCACATAATTCGAACAATTAGCTATGATATTCTTATCAAACCTTTTCTTTTAACATCTGAATATTGGAAGATTCCAACAGAGATGATATTGAAGATTCGTTAGATACAAAATCAACTCATAATAGAAATGAAGCAATGGCTAGTTGAAGAAAATATCTATTTAAGAAAGAGTCATTGCATCGAAGCAGAAAAATTAGACTTTTGAAATACTTCAACAGCATCAATATTCTTAAAAATCATATCTTTATCAATCTCCTTGTGCCTTAAAAAGTGAAAACACTATATTGATAGAAATTGATATTCCTTGAAATTTACATTGAGTAAACCCTATATACATTTTTGTTGAGAGCTTTTAGAGGCTTGTTAAACACTACGAGTGTGGAAGGTTAAAGAACCTTGAAAATATGTGCTTGTGAGCTTGTAGAGGCTCATAAAAAATTACTACTTGGAGTTTTATAGTAAAATACTCAAGTTGAATACTTAGGGATTGGATGTAGGCTTCATTACAAGCCGAACCAGTATAAATCAATTTTGTTTTAAACGTTAACAAACTACTTTTGTTTTTAAACAATAACAGGCTCCTTTCGTTTTTAAACATTAACAGGCTCCTTTCGTTTCTAACTTTAACAATCTCCTTTTGTTTTAAACTTTAACAGACTCCTTTTATTTTAAACTTTAACTGGCTCCTTTTATTCACAAACTTTTCTATTGAAATTCAGTTTGGTCTTATCATTTACATGAATTGATAGTAAGTTACAAAATTTTTAAGTCACACACTCATTTGGTATCAAAGCGAGGTTTCACATTTATTGTGCTTTACAGCACGTGATAGATTATGATAAACAATTTGAGAAGCCTTGAAGGACAATTTGTTTCATAGTCTCCCTATTTCTATCGACATAACTATTCCTATTGGAAAGAGAGAATAACTGTTTATCTTCAATTTGTAGATATCGAAATATGGCAAGCTATCAAAGTTAGAGCCACACCTCCTGCTATTGACAACGTAGAAGTGTGGACTAATGCTGATAGAAGAAATGCATAGTTGAATGCCAAAGTAAGATATTATCTGATTTGTGCACTATCTCCAGAAGAGTATGAAAAGATATCTTACTATTCTACAACAAAGGAAATGTGGGACAAACTCCAAATTACTTTTGAAAGAACGATTGAGGTAAAGAAACATAGAAAAAGTCTTTTAATGCATCAATATGAAATGATTTGCATGAAACGAGGAGAAACTATAGACGAATTCTTCGAACAATTCAACAATGCCACCATAGCCTTAAAGAACTTGGGAAAGATATATCCCATTGATGAGATTGTAACAAAGATTCTAAGGTCACTACCAAAGGAATGGAGATCTAAGGTGACAGCTTTAGAAACTTCACAATGCAGTTTCTTGACACTATTTCACTCATCTGGTTAAAAGGAAGCTTGAAGATCCATGAAGCTGAGCTTTGGCAAGACGAAAGATCATCATATAAAAGAGGAATGATATTAAAAGTCGCTGATGAATCAAATCCATCAAACGGTGATGAAAGTGACACTTAATTGCAAATAGATGGAGATGATGAATTCAATTTCATGTTCAAAAACTAAGCTTGCTTCTACAAAAATAATCTAATGTAGAAAAGAGAAGGAAACACGAAAATTGGAAATAACATATTTCTATTTAAAGGTAGTAGCAATACATAAAACAATCAAATCATATGTTATCACTGCAAGAAGCCTGGACACATATGACTAGAATGTCCTCTTCTTCAAAAGGCAAAAAAAGAGAACATAAAACCCATAAAGCAAGCCACAACTGTAGCTTGGTCAGACGAGTATTTTGAAAACTTTGAAAAAGAAGAGCCTAAAGAAGTCAACAATGGTTGCTTTATGGCTGAATCAGGAGACAATGAGGTATATTATTCTGACTTTGATATTGAAATTGATGAATTAAAAGATGCATATCATGAATAGTATAATCAGTAGAAAAAGTTAACATTTTAGTATTTCAAAAAGGTTAAGAAGTTTAAAAATAATTATGCTTCCCTAACGAATAAAATTAAATAATTAGAATATTAGAATAAGAATTTGTTGTCTAAAATCATGTATCTTGAAAATGAAAATAAGCAAAAGGTCTCTGAAAAGGAATTTTTGGAACAAAAGTTTAAGTCAGTTAGAAAATGCATTGCTTTAAAATGATTTTGGTTCTGCGAAACAATTAGAAGAAAAAGTTGCCACTCTTAAATTGGAGAAAGAAAATTTTGTTAAGAAAATAATTTCTCTAAAAAAAGATCTTGCAAATTTTTTTGATGGAAGGAATAATCTTGATGCATTACTTGTAAATGGTAAAGGTGTTTTTGATACGACTGGAATATGATATAATGAAAATAATAATATCAAGCTATACAAGAATTTCTTTGTTAAATCCAGCAGTTGTTATAGTCAAAATAGTAGGAACCTGATAAATGACAAAAATTCTCATTCATCTGTTTTATGCGATTATTGTGGTAGACAAATTCATATTAGTCATTCCTATAACTTTCGAAAAATAAAGAAATTATCTCAAATGTATATTTAGACACCAAAAGGTCAAACTACTAACCTGAAAGGACTTGAAAAAATTTAGGTACCTAAAATGAGATAATACATTATGCAGTTATGCTTCAAAATAGGGACAAGAGAAAATAAATAGATAGCTGATAGTTGTTGTTCGAGACACATGATAGGTGAAATATTACATTTCAACTATACTAAGAAAAAGGATGGAGGTAATGATGCCTTTGCTTACAAAAACAAGGCAAAAGTCACTGGAATTGGTAAAATTGGTTACTCTAATTGTAACACCCCACTCCCATAAGACTCAAACCCGACATCGTGGGTGTTATCCAGGTCCGTGCCCCACTAGGGTGGCATGTTAGCACGCTGAAACAGTCAAAACTCAGTACAGAATTGTTTTTCAAAACAACACACACATGCGAGAATCGATAATCAATTTGGGCCTACTTTATTTCACAAACATTTTCAATCATAATAATACAGTCAACAAAATTTCAATAGTCATTTAGGGCTCATTACCAATACAAAACATTTTTAGTCATAATGACTTTAAATTACAACATAAATCCATTTATATACACATGGTACAAAAATTTTGGAATACATTATTTTACAGAAATCTCATAATATAAATTTATACAAAAATAGGAAAATACTATTACAGACGCAATCTGATCCCGACCTCTATCTTTTCCTTGCATGCAGTATGTATACTCCAATTTGCCTAACGGGGTATTCTTCTAAGTCCTGAAAAATATTTGCAAATTTTGGGTAAGTTTTGCAAACTCAATGAGGTAACCATCCTCGATGGTTCACTCAATTCATGCATCAAAATAATTCACATAACATATAATCACATACTACACTTTACATAAATCTCACATTTTCGCTAAAGTATAGGCGTTTCATTTCAACAAATATACTTAACAATATGCATATAAGGTGCTTATGAGACACTTTCCAATTATTACATTGTTGTGACCGAGTGCTTAAACTGTCCCGTATTTATTTTGGATACCGGGCTCATTAATAATTGTCCCTTATCCGATGAGGATACAGGGCTCATTATACATAGTGAGCCTTAGGCTCTTAATCACTATTTGAGCTTGAGGCTCTTTTCACTTTTTGAGCTTTAAGCTCTTTTTCACTTTCAGTGGCTACTCGGGTCACAACTACCATTATCTGATTATGCATTCATGTATGAAATGCATGTACCACAATCACTCACATTATAAAGCACTTAGGTCTTCACATTCACATTTAAATAGCACTTCGATATCTCAATCCACATTCACATTCATTAGACCTTTTGTCCGAAATCCATAATTAAACACATTCAATTATCATTCAAAACACAAATTAAGCAATCAAGTAATTAAGTGAGACCGTCTAAGTTACTCACAGGTTGCTCTCGAAGCTAATGCTTGGAAGTTCCGACAACGTCTAGGAGTTGACATTCCAGTTGCTCCTCTATATCAATTAACATACACAAAATCACAATTTGTACAATCATAAGTGTTTAATAATGCACATGTATGAAATGAAATATGTATAATGCATGCTTATGATAATCTCAGGTATTTTACCATCAATCTCATCACAAGATTATTCTCATAATCAAGACTCATCTCGGTATAATTAATACTTAGGTTCTGCCCCACTAAAATCATTAAATTCACAATTTGACTTCTTGAGACAATTTGTAGGCCTATATTTGTAGTTTACTCCAAATTAAAAATCATCTCTTTAGAAATCCTACAGATCGAGATATCATCAAAATACAAGAACATGTTCAGTAAAGTATCTAGTTCATGCGCTTCCAACGTATACCCTTACTTTGATTAGATCAATCTTTTTTTGATTCAAAACCAAAAGCTATAATTTATATGGAGAGAGATAGAGAAATGTATTATGAAACAATCGGTTCAAGAATCACTTCATTTTCAGGTCGGGTTACAAGGTTATGGCCGAAAGAATCAAACAAAGTTTTTATTCTCAAACATATTGAACTTATCTTGGGACAAATGGCATAACTCTCCTTACAGATGTCGAATCAAAGTGTTCTTTTGAATATTTGAAAGAGGACTTCAAGATCTACAACTTTTATGAAGACTTTGAAGATAGATTCAATCATCTGAAAGGTTAAAAATGGACCAAACGATAGGATTAGATGAAACCAATCAAAAAGCAGACGGATTGAAAAAGCAGACCAATCGAAGCAGACGAAGCAAAGCAGACGAATTGAAAAAACAGACCAACAAAGCTGACAAAACGAAGTAGACAAAGCAAAGCAGATGAAGCAAAGTAGACGAACTGAAGCAAACGAAGCAAAGCAAACGATTCAAAATAGCAGACAAATGCAACGATTGGGAGGCAGACGATTCGAAAAAGCAGACAAATGGAAAGTAGACGATTAAGATAAATAGACAAATGGAAATAGCAGACGAATGCAAAAGTAGACGAATACAAAGAGCAGACGAATAGGAAGCAGACGATTCTAATGGTCAACTTAAGACAAAACAAAAGTCAACCTAAGACGATACAGATGGTCAACTTAAGACGAAGCAAAAGTCAACTTAAGACGATACAGATGGTCAACTTAAGACCAAACAAAAGTCAACCTAAGAAGATACAAATGGCCAACTTAAGATGAACCAAAAGTCAACCTAAGATGATACAACTCTTAAGGCAAAGTGTCTCTTAAGACGAATGACGTCATCATAAACGATACGTCTTTATAGACGATGCGTCTCTTAAGACGAATGACATCATTACAGACGATATGACGTCTTTATAGACGATACATCTTTACACTATTGGACTCAAAAACCTTTTTCTTGAATATCAATAAGTTTTTATCAACTCACGTATATACACTTGTATCTTCATACTTGCATAATGAAGAAATAAAGCCTATCACCTTTCCGTATCTAACTCTCTACATTAACCCAATACATCATTTCATTGCTACTTCAACTTCAAGAACCATTTCCACAACATCTGATCACTAATAATCCATAAAAAATGAAATAATACCTTATCCACAATTTTCATCCCCTTAATACAGTGTTTAAGGATATAAATATACGTAAATGCCATTATCATGCACTGACAGTAAATTCATCAACTTTATTTCAGAAATCCACAACTATAGCAATTATATTCACTACTTACTTGTTGAAGACTCCAAAAGCTTCAACCATCTTTAAACTCTAATTTTATACAACACTACGTAAACCATTGTGGACACTAACCAACTTCTGGTTTTCTTCTCTTAAGGCAACAGAGAAACTTAGCAGTGGAAGAAGTAGTAAGGTTAACTCCCAGAAGGAGTTTGATGGAAAGACTCTGTGTATGGGAAGAATTCGAGGGAGACAATGACAAAGAAAGAACTTAGGAAAAAAAGGATAAGACCCCCTTTTTACTCTCAAATAACTCAACTTACTTCTGACAATTAATAAAAGCAATTTACACTTATTGCTTTTCCCAAGGTCTAACTCTAACTAAGTTTCTTTTAAAACTAACTCCATTAACTCTCCTCTTACAATTCAACTATCTTTAAATCTTCTTTTAAATTTATTTTTCCTATTTTCCATAACACTTTATAAATTTCGAATAAATCCTAAATTCACTGAGTTTCACAAATATATACCTACTTCCACTAATCAATAAAATTTCCAACTAATTAAATTATGAATTCATAAATTTCCCAACAATCATAACTATGTTCAATTATACCCGGAATTATTCATTAGTGCATGTACATTTTTTATGTTCAACAAATTTTACTATTCATGTGTGTATGTATATGCCATATTATGTATGAGCATAAAAATGCATTTCTAAGCTTTCATTAATCACTCTTATTGACTATTTTGGCCTCTTTGCAGGTAATGGGATGTTACAACTCTTCCCTCAAAGAAATTTCGTCCTCGAAATTCTTACCTGTTTGCTTGAACAGGTGGGGATATTGTCTCCTTATATGCTTTTCTATCTCCCAAATTGCTTCATCACTCAAATAATTTCTTCCACTTAACTATGGTCAATGGGATCACTCGATTTTTCCAGTCACTAATTCAGATATCACACTTTCTTAATTGTTTCCTCAATATAAAAATATCATGTGGACCAATGTAATTTGAACTTAGTCTATTCCTTATCCTAACCTGAGCACACCTTATACTCAATCAAGGTACACCTTGGCAAGGTGATACTCTCAGAGACGTTTCGTCTTTCATTTGATATTTCATATGTCTTTAGTGTTGCTACACTTAACTCTTATATCCATCTCACTATAATCTATAACCTCATTATTGATCCATCACATTCATTCATCTTTCTTGGGCCAAAAAAAAAGTTCGTATTACCGATTCATTTTACTCATCAACAGTATCTCGAATCAATTCTAGCCTTCAACTATTTTCAATGTAAAGGAGAACGACTCTTTTTTGTCATTTTACGCCTCATACAATATTCTAAAGATATCACTTATAACTATACATTGATCTTATATTCCTATGAACTCCAAAATATAAACTTTAAACGTATCTCTAACAGTTAGGACTATTGGTAATTCAAACATTCAGTCACTTGTTTCTACATCCTTAGCAGTAAAATATTATTTTGACGTATTCCTACTAAGATGTCTAGCTTAGGTTTTTACTTGCTTTCTCTGGTAGTCTCTTTGGTCAATCATTATTATTAGGTACATATCCTTCTTATTTTAATCACAAAGTATCATTTTTTTTCCTATTCAAAATCAAAATCCAGATTCAATTTTCAATTTCTCAATAAAATTCATAAATTCCGAATCCTCAATTTGGGCTTTGTTGATTCTTTCATGCAAAACTGATCTTAAATTTTAATGCTACTAATAACACTTCATTTTGCCTCATATTCAACTGAAAATTTTATACTCTTCATTGCATTAAATTTGGTAACCTTAATATCTAAATTTGTGCTACATCGTTATTGAATTTTCTATTCAATACATTATATTTCAACACTAGCCTTACTGAGAAATGCTCATTTGCACAATTACAATCTTAAAGTAACATCTATTCATTGTCCTAGCCTTATATTCAGTTTTTTCAAACTCTATAATTACCTCTTACTTTAATGTTCTGAATAATTTCGAAATGTTTCACTAAACATATAATGTCTCGAAACTTTCAAGGCAATTACTATTACAGCAAGTTATAAATCATATTCTAAACAATTCAACTCATGAGACTTTAATTGTCTCTATGCATACAAACTCATTTTATTTTGCTGCATTAGATCGCATTCTAATCTTTGGTGTAAAACATCATTGTATACTACATAATCTTCAATTCCCAATGATACTATTATCATTGGTATTGTAATTCCTTAAAATTCTCTTTACATTCAATAGCCCATATGATTTACACTTTTTCCTCAGACATTTCTGTCAAAGGCTAAGATCATTAAAAACTCCTTAATAACTTCTAGTAGTATCCAACAAATATATAGCTAGTTCTAAAGAACTTCAGATCTCTTATAATTTCCTTGGAGTTTCTCACTTCATTATTACCTCATCTTTCTTTGGATCTCTTTCATCTTCAATATCATAATACTGTCGGGGGCATTTGTTAATTCAATAATTATTTCCAAAACTCTATATGCCTTTGATTAGTTCTCGTAATTCCTTAAGTCACTAGTTCCCTAATGAGATAATATTATCTCATATTATTTTCAATTTCCCAATTGACTTATCTCTCTCAAATAATTTTCTTCATTCTTTAGTTTTCCTCAGATTTCACATTGACTTATTCCAATGTCTGCTCATTCATACCAGTTTCTTCACTCATTTCAATTTATTCACAAACTTTAATTCCTGTGTTGGTAACACATTCATCAAATGTAATTTGTATCTCCCAGAAAAATTTACACAAAATATGATGTGGACCCCAGTTCTCCTCGCCTTAATAATAGTGTTACCTTAAATTTCAAAAATCCACTCACATAATTGGACACTTTACCTCAAACAAAATACATACATTCTCAGTAGCATTTTCTACCTTATGCTTGAGTCTTTGCTGGGGATATGTCTCTAATATTCATTTTTTATTCATTTCTTGTTCATTTCGAATTTGTTCTTTCATTGGTCATTTTTAAATTGAAGCATCTAGTTTGTTGAGCCTATCTCTAGTTTGTTGAGCCTATCTCAGTGAAATTCTTCTTTGAAAGAAGATTTCTTGGTACTATCCTCGATATTGCTCATAAAATCCTTATCAA
>JANSVA010003650.1:0-16423 GCA_025504915.1 Erythroxylum reticulatum | reverse complement strand
ATTAATTTTTTTAAATCTTGGGGACCCATTGCACCATTGGACCCTATGTACTTCCGTTTCTGGTGTGGACATTTATCGCCGGGGCAGGGAGAGAAAGAATTCTGGGCACCTGGATCTACAGCCCGACAATTCAACGTGCATGATGACCAAACAGCAGCCTCCTCCTGTTTTTTGGTTATTTACATGTAAACCTCACTTCAACCTCCTCCCTTCCTTGGCGGCAAGGTAACCAATTAAAACACGCCACCCGACCAGTACTTATTAAGTTTCAGAACCCATTTTAGTTTGCCTCTATTTATGCTCGGTCTCAAAATTAATGCTTTCCCATTTGGATGACAACAATGCACTTAGACATCCGCAAAGCACTTCATCTTTTCTTGTCCATCTCACATCTCGTATGTCTACACTAAACTAATGATTCCTCTTCATAGTAATGATGTCACAAGATAATTTGTAGTTCTATCCCTATCATTTACTTTATGAACCACATTATGTTCATTTTCATTAACTAATGTAATTACCTCTTTATAAATCGTGCTATATAACGCTTATTCCATCATATTTCCCATTTTATTGTACCTTAAATTCTATTTAAACTCACCATAATACATGTTATCAAATATCAGGTAAGTTTTCTGACAAGAAAAAGGCCTTAAATTAGTGGTTGGTAGTTTCATGCGAATTGATGTGGTGGTGGTTCAAGTTTGGTTTTGTACATTGTATATGTGGTGGTTCAAGTTTGGTGCTAATTTTTATCAGCTACCAACTTAAAACACCCAAGAGAAGAAGTTGTCAAAGACCAGGCAAGTTACATATAATCCACAGTTTTGAGGTACAAAGTCCCCTCATTGGAGGGAGCCACACATATGATAATGGGATCGCATTTGACTCAACACCGAGAACTTAACAGCCCAGACTGTCTTTTTTTTTGATAAAAAGGTAAATTTGTATTATACAAAAAATTATATACATAGTCATTGGGGCATACCCGACCAAAAGCAGCAAATCAAAACATTAAAACATTTCTAAGACTACAATAAACTCAGAAAGTGATCAAAGTTTCAGGATACATTTGATACAAAATCTGATAAATCATAGTCTTTATCTTAAAAACTACATCAAAGCATATAAAAGAAGTAGATTCTAAAGCAACTATGTTTTGTGTCTTCCACAAAGTGTAAATGGTGCAACAAAACGCCGGTCTTGCAGCTTTACTTCTCAACCTTGCTCCAGTATAGTCTTTTCTGATCCGTTTAATAGCACTAGTTAAAGTAGTCACCCCCTTGCTAATCCAAGCCTGAAAATGAGCATCTAAAAAACAAATGGGCAACCGTCTCCTGCTCAACTCAACTTTATGTTCTATCAATGTCTAGAAACATCAAATTATCTTTAGTTGACAATCTATTACGCAAATCAAGCCAAGTAATAAAAGAGAACTTTGGAAGAATGTAGTTCTTCCAAATGAAAGGCATCCACGATCTTTTTACCTGCTTTATACGTAATAAATCATAAACCTTCCTTGAAGAAAGTCTTTCATTTATGCACATCTTTTGAAGTTCCCTCACCACAATTTCCCTTCCACCAAGTTTCCCCATCAATAAGTCTCTAATAAATGCAAATGTCTTCATCAAAGGTGAATCTTTAGTGGAAGGTTTCCAATCCCAAACCGATTTCCCCCTTAAAAATACCTCATGTATCCATCAAATCTAAAGAGTGTCAGCTTTGGAATGAATATTCCAAAGTACCTTTAACAATAGCAAAGCATTCCAAACTCTACAATTTTTTAAACCCAAGCCACCTTCTTCCCTTGGCAAACAAATATCATCCCAGGCCACCTTATTATGCTTCCCTCCTCATAAGAACAGTTTACACATCGAGGTGATTCTGTTCAAGATAGTGATAGGTATTGGAAACGTTTGGAGCCAGAATGATTGTACTCCTTGTATTACCGCCCTAATAAACTCAAGACGTCCAGCATAAGAGAGTGTTTTGGCATTCCAATTATTAATATAACCCTCAATAGTCTCGAGTAGAGTGGAAAATTGGGCCACTAAGACTTTCAACAGAGCCAACGAGATGCCAAAAAAACAAATGGGAAATGCTCCTAATGGGAACTCAACCAGCTCTATGATATCCTCCCAGTCTATACCATATACTCTTGCAAGATACATATTAGATTTGGAAGGGTTAACCTTCAATCCTGACACCCCTTCCAAATCTCTAAGAGCATCCATAAGAATTTTAATAGACATAAAATCTACTCTCGAGGACAACATGAGATAATCATCAAAGGCAATATGCGTAATCCCAGGTTTATTACACTTTGGGTGATAGTTAAAATGAGAATTTGTGGTTCTCATCTTAAGCAACCTAGAAAGGTACTCCAAACACAGAATGACTAAAGTAGGGGACATTGGATCACCTTGTCTCAAACCTCGTTTTCCTCTAAACATACTATGCAAGACTCCATTAATGGATATGGAGAAAGAGGTTGTAGTGACACACTCCATAATCCATCCCACAAATTCTAATGGAAATCCCAATCCAATCAACATATCCTCAAGAAAGATCCAAGAAATAGTATCATACGCTTTAGTAATGTCCAACTTGATCATGCATCATGGAGAAATTCTCTTTCTGGTATAACCAACTCTTGTGCTAAAAAGACATTATCCACCATAGTTCTTCTTGAGACAAAAGTAGTTTGGGTCGGATCAACCAAAGATCTAAGTAAAGGAGAAATTCTTTCAGCCAACATTTTCGTAATCACCTTGTATGTGATATTAGTGCAAGCAATAGGCCTAAACGCCTTCAATTTCGGCTAATTTTTTGTTTTAGACAGTAAGTCAATCATGGTATGATTTGTTTATTTAAGAAGTTTACCATTTTCAAAGAACTCCTTAATTGGTGCAACAAAGTCCCTTCCCATAATATGCCACTGCTTCTTGAAGAAAGCTGATGAAAAACCATCCAGACCCGATGCTTTATCGTCCCCAATGTCAAAAAGTGCCATTTTGATTTCATTCTCCAAAATTGGAGCCACCAAAGCCTCACAAGAAGAAACATCAACTTTCGGCCCCATTTAACTGTACATCCCTTTCTAGTCTAATAGAAGTCACTGTGGTTCCAAATAACCTTTTTTAAAAATCCACCAAATAGGCTACAACTTCTTCAATCAAATTAGTTGGAGAGCCATCCTCTATAATAATATGAGAAATAGAATTTTTCAATCCTTTTCTCTTTGCCACCTCATGAAAGTATCTTGTGCACCTATCAGCTTCAATAATATGAGTACACTTTGCTTTTTGTTGGTAGAAATGCTTCTCCGCCTTCAATAGAAAATTTGCCTCTTTGCTCTTCTTTTTGACAAGTTCCATAAGACTCACACCAGTAGGATTGTTAAGGGAAGCCTATAAGCAGATTTAAAGCTTGCGTTGGCATCCTTGGCTCTTGAGGAAATATGGCCAAAAGCATTAGAATTAAGCAACTTCAAAGGATACTCAAGTGATTTCAATTTCAAACACAAAATATATTGAGCACATCCATCAACACCTTTAGCCCAACTACTAGTAATGATAGTCTCAAAGTTTGGGTGAGCAATCCATATATTAAAAAACTTAAAGGGCTTAGTACCTTTGTAATTAGGCCGAATGAAATCCACCACAATCGGACAGTGATCAGATTCTATGGTCATATCCAAGAACTTTGCATTGCATGATAACCTAGTAGTCCCCCAATTTTGATTAATAAGAACTCGATCAAGCTTAGCCCAAAGATCATTCTTATGCCAAGTGAAGAATTCCCCTTAGAAGGTGCATCATCTAACCCAAGTGCAATCCGCAAGTCAAGTAAATCCTTAAGCAAATAAACTGATGGTGGTTTACTTCCAAGTCTCTCACTTGCCGAGCAAACATAGCTGAAATCTCCCATGATTGACCACGACAAATTCATGGCTTCTCCAAATCCCATCAAATGTTGCCACAACTCTCTCCTTTTGGTGACACTATACAATCCATAAACAAATGTTAAGATAAATACAGTCTGAGATACAAGGCACTAAATACGACAATGTATATGTTGTTCTCCAACATCTAGCGTATCACATCGAACAAATAAAGGATTCCACATAATGATTATCCTCCCCCTAACTATAGCATCAAAATTGAGTATGATTCCACCCCGGGAACCTATTCTTCACGACCAAATTCAATTTTTCCAATGACAATTTTGTTTCAATAACGCAACAAAAATGAGCATCGTGTTATCTAAGAAGGTCAACAACACACTTTTTTCCCAAGGTCTTATTAAAACCCCGAACATTCCAACATAAGATCCTCATTTATCACCTAAGGAGAATTGGTCTCCTCCAGGCCTTTTACCTCTATCCCTGTTTCTATTTCCTTAGGTATTTTCTCGAATATCCACACCTTGATCACGTATAACATGATTACCATAACCAATCTTTTGCTTCAAACGATTGTTAGTAAGTATCAAACTTTCTGTACCTTTATTGTTATTTATATACTTATGATTGCTCATCGTTTGCCATTGATTGTCTTTGGCCCCATCCCCCTCTTTTGCATTCTCCTTCTCACTACTGCCTTGGTGGACTGCATTGCAACTCAGTGACCTGCTATTAGTGGGCTGCATTATTCCCTCACATGTGCTCACATTTGCTTGCACTATTTTCCCAGCAGCTCTTTTGCATGCTGCTGCCTTGTCTGCCCCCTCATGATGGACTAGTCCCTCATCTATATTCATTTGCACTACTGTCTCACCTATGCTTGGGAGCATCTCACCCTCATTGGATTGCCCCTGTTTCCCTCTAGAGCTTGGCCTAGCCTCACCTAGTGACATGGGTTGCTGGACCAAATCCGTACCATCCTCCACTCCAACAATCTGCTGTTCCTCCATGATCATCCCTTGCTTATCATTCTCATTTCTAGCAATCTTCTTTTCCTTCCTCTTTTCCTTTACAATAGTCGTACAATTAAAGGGATTATGACCAAATTTTTTGCAAAAGTAGCAATAGTTTGGAAAGGTCTCATAGACTACCTTCTGCACATAATATGCTCCCCCTAGTAATTAAACTTCAAACAAGGTCACAGGTTTTATTTGATACAACGAGTTCTACAAGGATTCTCACAAAACCAATCCGGGACTTCATACTTGTGACTTTGTCCGTACATATTGGTTTTCCCACATGTGATCCCAATTTTCCCAAGCCCTTTGCATTCCATAACTCAAGAGGCACATTTGGCAATTGCACCCAAATCGATACTTCCATAAATTCCTTATAATCAAAAGAAAAACCATGTGGCAGCCGTTTAAGCAAGAGTGTTTTTCCAAACACTGTGTATGGTCCTCCCACAGGCACATTGGAACGGTCTTCTTCATTGTCAAATTAGAAAATGACCCATCCTTGATCATGTGGTAATATTTTACACTTTACATTCCATTTAGTTATCAATCCCTCTATCGCTTTCAAGCCCAAGAATCTACCCATAAAACAACCCACAAGACAAAAGCCCCGTTCTTTCTCAATAGGTACTATATCATCAAGATCCACAGTCACTTTATCACCAACCTCCACAAATTCCAATTGAATCCCTTGCTTCAACTCATGGTTGTTCTTGAACAAGTTAAAGGATGGTTTTGAAGGGTTTGATTTTTGCTCATCTACTACGATACCTCCTTTTTTTAATTCAGGCATTTCATCAAACACTTTCACTGCATTGCTATCTTTCTCTCCCTTGTCTTCCGAAGATGTGGAATCCCTTTCGTCAAATTCAGATTCAGATATAGCTTCATCAGTATCCTCCGTGGAAGTAGTATCTTCTTCCTCCACAACCTCACTTGCTGCCATTTTTGCCCTACAACTTACACCGATGCCCCTTGCAGCACCAACAGCTGCATCTTCATCAGTGTGCCTATCCATTCCTACCGCAGATCCTGTTTTAGTGTCTGAAATCACCGCAACATTGTTCACTCCCAATCCCTTTTCTGCATCAACCAGTACTGTACAGCCGACTTCCGCAGACATGCCCCCGTTTACCAAATCTACAAATGATTCAGCCACCAACCCTCCCACACTATCTTGGTTTTTTCCTTACATTTTCGAAACTAGTTCCAAACTATTTTTTTCTCCCTCCGACATCTACCCTTGTAGCCCATTTTACATTTAGTTCCAGTCTGAAAACGACGGGAAATCCCTCAATATTCTCGCCAATCTACTATAAACCCACCAGAATCAAAGCCCAGATGATGGATTAGTCAACGCAAAAATCCAATAGATGGAACTGAGAAGAGTAGTGAAGATATCAAGGAGGAAGCTGAAGAGGAAGTTAGGCGTGCAAGGCACCTAGTGAGAGCGGAGATCTCCCCTAGGGTGAGAGAAACTCACAGTCTAGCCGCAAAACCTCTGTCGTTCACCCCTGCTTAATATAACCATTAACGTGCAGTGCGGCGACGACCGTAAGGCATATTTGGTTGCTACCATGTGCATTTTTTTGCGTCTAATTTACCGAACAAAGGTTATAATTTAATTCTCAATCTCATGAACCTACACAAACCAATCATCTTCTTATGTCTTTGCACACATGAAGTAGGGATGTTGGACCCGGCTACGAGGGTTGTGGTATTTTTAATTTTAGTAGCGCTATTCACCCTTGTCTTCTACGTAAATATAATACTACAGTTTAGTGTAAAATAATTATATCTGGAAAAAAATAAACATACAAAATCATATATCTAAAGAGATAGAAAATTAAGATTCATTTTTAATTGATAAAAATGTTGTTAATCTCATAAAATTAACGAGATCTTTTGACAAAATTTATTTATTTTTTATAATACATCTTCTTATATTCTTTGTTTTTTAATTATAAATTCTTGATTTACTTGAATCTTCAATTTTTAAGAAGTTGGAAACAATTTTTTAGCAATTATTTATTTAAATTTCTATTTACTTTTTTTTTTATTTGCATACTGTTGTATTAAGATGTCAATTTTCATTTTTTAAAACTTCATAATTAAATTAAATCAAATTTTCTTTATGTTTACTTGGAATTATAGATTTTATGGCTGAATGCATTTATCATCTTGTCGTATAAGTTTATATATATTCTATTTATTTTTAATGGAAAAACTAGTTTAGAGAATAAAAAAGTTTTAGATAGGTGTGCAATTTTAATTAAGAATTGAGCGATAGGTTCACTTTGTTATTGACTTTTTTCAAATTGCATCTGAATTAAGACATGGATTCGTTCACCGCAGTCGTATTTTTGAAATATGAGAAGAGGATTGAGCACTAGATGCTTGTATGAATCCAACTAGAGTTAGTGGGGCAAGTGGACATTTATGTCTTAGTTTCAAAGAAATGCAAGAAATAGTTTGGTTTTACATGCAGAGAAGAATTTAACAGAGTTAAGAAGATACTAAATAAGATCTACCTTAATTAGTTTTTCCAATTAAAAATAAGATAATATTCGTTGATTTAGATTATACATTATATTATTAAAACGTTTACTATTTAAAATTTTAAACTATGTCTGAAAAAGAATTTACTGTAAAAGACTCAATTTTATAAGTATATAAATTAAATAATGGTTCAAAGCCTATTAATATGATAATAAAAAATTTAAAGGACAGTAAATTTGTTATTAATTTATTTGTAAATTAATCGAGTCTTTATTTACTCGTGATTAATTAGGTTTACTTGGATAGATTTAGGAAATTTCATTGAAACTTATTATGACTATCCTAATATATTTTGGATTAACTACTTGAATTATGACAAATATTCTTTTTAGACCAATGATCAAAGTTACAATTGGATATGATCTTTCCCTTGAATCGAAGTTTAATATTCTTGAATTTATCATTTTTATATTCAATTGATTTAATTTGATTTATTGTTAATTTTAGTTAATTAATTGATTAATTAATTGAAAACCCCCCACTTTATTTTATTATTTGAAATTAAGAAACTTTTATTTGGTTCTCTTGGAATTCGACCTAGTTTTAGGACTATTACAAGAAGTTAAAGAATCATAATTAATTTTATGGGCTTCGACAATCCAACCATTGGTTTTCAAGAACATCATCCGGTAGTCTTTTTGAGTTTTTGCAAGGTTGAGGAGTCAAACAAATTAAAAAAATCATTTATCAATATCTCTAGTAGTAATTAACAAAGTTTTTGTATAATTAAGTTGCTTTTATTTTTGTAACCATGAAAGGTATGATTTTAGTTCAATGTATGCAAAAGGAATAATAATTAAATGTAAAGATCATAAAAGGAAATTATCTTCTTTTGTTATGATATTCATAATAACTAAAACTAACATTTTATAAGTAAAATTCAAAATGCGCAGAATAGCATAATAAGAACTATATGGGTAGAATAGCGGAATAATAACTATTAACGCTAGACAAATTTGATGGTGGAAGATAATAAATATACAGTTATGCAATGAAGAAAACATCCAAACTACAAAGCATGTTAGAGACATGCATAACTTATATTGAAGTAAAATAAAGAAAATAATTTAAATGTGTTGATGGAGTAAAGTTTAAATTAATTAAAATAAGTGGAAAAAATGAAAGTAAATTCTAAAATAATTAAAAAAGGAAAAGA
The DNA here is from genome assembly GCA_025504915.1 of Erythroxylum reticulatum. NCBI lineage: Eukaryota > Viridiplantae > Streptophyta > Magnoliopsida > Malpighiales > Erythroxylaceae > Erythroxylum > Erythroxylum reticulatum. Next base: position 7,788 of record JANSVA010003650.1, on the reverse strand, counting down.
AAACAAAATCAAAATAAAAAAAGTGACCAGTTACCATTCATATTGAATAATAGAAATTGACACGAGCACTTATATCATCCTAAAATTAAGACTTTTTTAATATAAAAATAATTTTAATATTTTGTTAAATTCGAAAATTACAATTAAAAGATTATAATTTTTTTATACTTAATTTCCATATCAAACTCTTTCAAATGGTGATTTTGAATTTAAAGATTCAACTTTTCATCATAAAATTACATAATACATTGAAGAAGTCCATATATCTAAAATGTTTAAATTTTTAATTTGAAAAGGTTAATAGCTTTGTTTTTTTGAAAATTGAAAGATGTTAATGAATATTTTGATTGCATGTATGGAAATTGATGACTTTATGACAAGTTGCTTTTTTTTTGTGGGTAACAGATTACATGCCAATTATTATGTATGTAATCAATTCTCATGTTATATCTTGAAGAAGTCGATAGGTTAATATTAGTAGAGAATTTACAATTTGTTACTTTTTTATTGGAATAATTAAGTAGTAGAAGAAAAAGACAAAAAGTGCAAAGACAGGCAAAAGGTCAACCACCATCAAAGTGTGTAAGCCTACTGTTAGACCCTTGAACTTCGGAGCATTTCTTAGCGACCTTCATGATATGCCTTAGGAGGAAAGTTAGCTGGATTACACGTATAAGAGAGGCATGCGAAAACACTAAGACAAATATGGGCGAGTGGGATCGGACTTGGTGCAAATTTTAGTAGAGCCTTGGACCTTATGAAGATTGACTAGACTTAGGCTAAGGACTTAATGGACTAAGGACTTGACCCATGCTCAGATGAATAGACCACGACTAGCAGACTTGTTGTGGGAAGCATTGGATTAGGCCAGTGTGCTATGTGGGCTTCGACAAGATCACACTGTATCATCAACAGATAGAGATCGTGGGGAGATCTTGGATAATGTGGCTACAACTAGGAGTTAGAGTTGTAGTAGGACTCAACATCTAAAGATAGTGGAGATCTTTGAGGATAAGGATACTAGTTTCCTATTTGAATGTAAACTCTATTTTTCTGTTATCTTGTAGATTCTATCTTATCAATTAGAGTCCTATTTGGATGAGGGTGTCATCCAATTGGTCTACATGACATAACCTGATAAAGATAAATGTGATCTTAGCACAATTTTAGGTAGTTTAGTTTAAGTGAGATTTTAAATGTAATTTAACGTCTAAGTTAGAGTGCCTATATATAGCTCATTCGAGCTTTGCTTTCCTCATTTAGTCAGAGAGGTTGGTTTTACTGTATCTCTGTTGTTTCCTTATTGCCTTTATAATCTTATTGCTTTTGTAGCTTTGTTTCTTCGAGTGTGCGAGGTAAATACTTTGAGGTTCGTTGAAGGCTAAAGTCTTGCTTAAGTGGACCTAAGTGAGACTGTCATGCAAAGGGTGTTGGTGATCAACTTTAGTGAAAGTTTGAGTCTCAGGGTGACCTTTTTATCAATTGATATTAAAGCCAAATTTTAGGATGGCAGTAGGCAACTTGACAGAATGAGTGACTAGGATGGAGGCACTCATTGGGCCAATTTCTCAAGGGAAAGAAGAGGTCACATCTCACAATCCTCAATTTGACATATTAAAGGTGCAAATCCAACAATTGCAATAATAGATGGTGGATTTGTTGAAGGCACAAAAAGAGGCCCAGTTTGAGATCACTATGCTGAGGTGTGTCATTGCAACGCTAGATATTGATCGGGTTGAAAGCTCCACACCACAACTTTCATCTATAAAGGTACGTGAACCCAGGATGTTCGAAGGCCTGTGGGATGTTAAGGTGTTGGAGAATTTCTTGTGAGATATGGAGTAGTACTTTGCAATTTCTAGGGTATCCAACATTAAGAAGGTCAATGTGACAGTTATGTACTTGGATGGAGATGTCAAGCTCTGGTGGAGGACGAGGACCTTTATGGAGATCAATGCGGGTATAACTCCCATAAAAACGTGGGTGTATATGAAAAAGGAGCTTAAGGATCAGTTCCTTCCTATTAATACTTCTTGTCTTGCGAGAGATGCCTTGAAGAAGCTCAAGCAGGATGGATCGGTAAGAGACTGTGTCAAATCATTTAATTCTCTAATGTTGGATATTAAGAATATGTCAAAAGAGGACAAGATCTTCAATTTTCTATCCGGGTTACAACCGCGAGCTCAAATGGAGTTACGGAGGCAAAACGTGAAGGACGTGGTTGGTGTAATCGTGGTCGTTGATACCTTGGTAGATTTTTTAATGGAAAAAGGATGTAAGGTGAGCTCCTTAAATTCTTCCAAGGGCAAAGGCCACGCCCAACAGGATAATACTGAGGGTAAGAAGAAGAAAGACTCCAAGAAAGGGGGTTTTAAAGGTAAAGGCAACCAGAATGATGGCTCTAAGAACGAGGAGATGTCCTCAAAGAAAGGCAAGGTTACTTGTTACTTGTGCAATGATACACACTTTGCCAAAGAGTGCCCAAGAAAGGAGAAGTTGAATGTCCTAATTGTCGAAGAAGACGGTGTATCTTCAGAAGATGTAACACTAAATCCAATCACCTTGCTTAATGTGGTTAGTAGCGAGTCAATTCCCTTTGATAGACTAATGTATATGGGTATATAGGTTTAGGAGAAAGATGTGACCGTAACGGTAGATACATGTGCGACCCACAGTTTTCTAGTGGAAAAGATAGTTCGAAAGTTGGGCATAAGGGTGTCTAAGGACCAAATGAAATTAAAACCTCTAAGAGGAAGGCACAAGCAGTTGCGGGAATTGCTTAGAACGTTCCAGTCAGCATTGAAAGTTGGTGTGCCAAGATGAACTTCATTATCATACCATTGGAGGATTTCGAGATGATATTGGAGGTCGATTTCCTCAAAGCAGCAAAGGTGGTGTTGTATCCAAGTTTGGGAGGTATGACATTAATGAACTATCAAAATTCCTTCTACGTGAATTATTGTAGGTTTGGTGGTGGAATGATGAAGGCTACAACTTCGATAGGATATGTTTCGTCCATAAGCATCGAGAAAGGGTTGAAGAAAGGCATGGAGACCTAACTTGCTGCCATGTGTGAAATCAACGAAGACCACATGGTGGAAGTCCCTGATGTGGTTGCAAGTTTGTTTAGGGAGTTTCAGGAGGTGGTTTCGAAAGAGTTACCAAAAACTCTTCCCCCTTGTCATGAAGGAGATCACAGGATTGAGTTGGTTCTTAGAGCGATCTCACTTGTATGTACCCTATATATGATGTCTTCGATGGAATTGGCGGAACTTTGAAAACAACTTAGTGAGTTGTTGGAAACAAGTTTCATCCAACCATCTAAAGCCCCATATGGTACCCTGGTATTGTTATAGAAAAAGCAAGACGGTAAACTTCGAATGTGTGTGGATTATCGAGCGTTGAACAAGGTAACGATAAAAAAAAGTATCCGATACCTTTGATTCAGGATTTGATGGACAGGTTGTTAAGGGCTAAGGTGTTTACTAAGTTGGATATTCGGAGTGAGTATTGGCAAGTGTGGATAGCTAAGGGTGATAAGCAAAAGACAATGTGCGTAACTCGATATAGATCATACAAATTTTTAGTTATGCTGTTTGGATTAACTAACGCCACTGCCACATTTTGTAACCTTATGAATGACGTGTTGTATGACTTCTTGGATGAGTTTATTGTGGTCTACTTAGATGACATCGTGATGTAGAACACTAACATAGCAGAACAGATGGAACACTTGAGGCAGGTGTTTGAAAGACTAAGGCAGCACAAGCTCTAAGTAAAGATGGAGAGGTATCAGTTTGCCCAGTTGGAGATCAGATTCATGAGTTAAGTGGTGAGCAAGGGTCAGGTTAGGATGGATTCGAGAAAGGTGAAAGCCATAGTTGAGTGGCAGGCTCCCACGATAGTACGAGAATTACGGAGTTTTCTTGACCTAGAGAACTACTATAGAAGGTTCATTGTGGGATGCTCTAAGAAGGCGACGCTTTTAATGGACTTGCTGAAGAAGAAGTAAGCGTGGTATTGGTCAAGTGCATGTGAGGATGCATTCAAGAAACTTAAAGTCATTATCTCAATCGAACTTGCGTTGAAACTACCTGTATTCGATTTTCATTTGAGGTACATATTGATGCTTTGGACAAAGCCATTAGTGGAGTCCTTATACGGGAGGGTCATCTGGTAGCATTTGAGAACCAAAAGCTCAATGGTATGGAGTAATGTTACTCGATGCATGAGAAGGAGATGCTTGTGGTGGTACATTGGTTGAGACATGGTGAGTATATTTGTTGGGAACCAAGTTTGTTGTCCGAATGAATAATGTTGCTAACACGTTTTTCAGGATTCAAAAGAAGTTGTCTGTAAAACAATCCCAGTGGCAGGAGTTTCTTGCTGAGTATAACTTTGTGTGGGAGAATAAACCGAGGAGGCACATTAACGTGGTAGATGACTTGAGTAGGAAGGAGGTATTTGCAAACCTTTATTCAGTTAAGAGGGTAGAGTCTAACCTATTGCAGCAAATTAAGGCGGCAGCTCCATTAGAGACCATGTACTATAAGTTGATTTCTCAAGTCAAGGAATGTGTTGTACACAGGTTTTGGCTTGATGATGATGAGCTTTTGATGACTAAAAGTAGTTAATTATATGTATCGAGCTTTAGTGGATTGCGGAAACAGTTGTTGAAGGAGACGTATGACTCGCAATGGGCAGGTTATCTAGGAGTCCAATGGATGCTAGCGCTTCTATCTCGTTCCTATTTTTGGTCGAAGATGGAGAATGACATGGAATGTTACGTCAAAACATGTCTTGTTTGTCAGTTGGATAAACTGGAGAGGAAGAAGAAAGCCCTGATTTGCTACAGCCCTTATCCATCCCCGAGAGACCATGGATGTCGGTTTCAATGGATTTCATTAGTGGGTTTTCAAAGGTGGACAACATGACATCAATCATGGTGGTGGTTGACAGATTCTCCAAGTATACAATCTTTGTGCCAACTCCTATGACTTGTTCTTCAAATGTATCGATCGAGTCGTTCTACAAGAACGTGGTGAAGTATTTCGGAGTTTTAGCGGATATTATGAGCGACCAAGATGTCATATTTATAGGGCCATTCTGGATATCCCTTTTTAATATAATGGGTTGTGATTTGAAGTTTTCGACGACAAATTACCCACAAACAGATGGCCAAATAGAAAAAATCAACGATTTGATGGAAGAGTACTTACGAATTTATGTAGTGCAAGTCAACGTAACTGGTTAAGTTTACTTGATACCGCACAGTTTTGTTATAACTTGTATAGATCTTCGATTATGAAGAAAAGTCCCTTTGAGATTATTAGGACGACAACCTCTCACACCACTAGAGATTGCTCAACAAAGGACAGGTGACAAATGTCCTACGATGCATAAGTTTGCGATAGAGAAGTAGGAATTGTTAGATGAGACGAGGAATAGTCTTCAGAAAGCTTCTCGATGGATGAAGAAACAAGTGGATCTTCGGAAGAGACTGTTAGAATTTGACATGGGAGATAAAGTTTTGTTGAAATTAACCCCATATATTTGGAAGAAGAACTCGAGTAAGCAAGTTCATAGCAGTTTGGTGCCAAAGTATGATGGACCTTTTAAAGTGCTACACAAAATGGGGACCATGACATACAGATTGAAATTGCCTGAATGGTTAAAGGTACACCCTACTTTTCATGCTAATTTTCTCAAGCCTTACTATGAGGATGTATCAGATCTAAATAGGAGTCAAGTGAAGCGAGCTCCACCGGTTATGAGGAAACAGTTCGAGGATTAAGTGGAGAAGATCCTAGATCATCGAAAAATGGGTCAACATAAGAAGAATCGACATACCGAGTTCCTGATTTAGTGGAAAGGTAAACCTATCGCGAAAACAACGTGGGAGGAAGTTACGACTTTATGGTAATTCGAGGACCAAGTGAATACCTACCTTTAGACTAATTTGACGAGGGTGTTCAATCAATCTGGTGGGGGTGGTTTGTTAGATCTTAAACTTCGGAGTACTTCTCAGCGACCTTCACGAGGTGCTTTAGTAGGAAAGTTAATTGGATTACACAAATGAGGGAAGTATGTGAAAACATTCAGGAAAAGATAGGCAAGTGAGATCAGACTTGGTGCGAATTTTGGTAGAGTCTCGAATCTTATAGAGATTGAATCGACCCAGACTAAGGACTTGGCCCATGCTCGAATGAATGGATAACGACTAGCGGACTTATTGTGTGAAGCATTAGATCAGGCCAGCATGCTATGTAGGTTTTGGCAAGATCACACTGCATTATCAACGAATAGAGATCGTGGAAAGATCTTAGATGATGTGGCGACAACTAGGAGTTAGAGTTATAGTAGGGCTCAACGTATGAAAATAGTGGAGATCTTTAAGTATAATGATATTAATTTCCTATTTGAATGTAAACTCTATCTTTCTATTATCTTGTAGACTCTATCTTATTAGTTAAAGTTCTATTTGGATGAGAGTGTCATCCAATTGGTCAGATGTAATTTGACAAAGATAGACGTGATCTTAACACGATCTTAAGAAGTTCAATTTAACTAGTTGTTTGGAGCACATCGAATTGAATTCAATTTGCTTGTTTAGAATAAAAAGAATGGCATGAATTCAATTCATGCGTGGGTTTAAACCCCACTTCCTTCATAAATTCAATTCACTCTACAAATGACGTGAATTGAACTCCAAAGCAATCGAGCTCTCTTCTTCCACAATGAAACCCAATAATACCCACACGCAGCCCTAATCTTCAGCAGCCAAAGCACCCAAAATCAAGGCAGTAACCCTCATCTTCAGCAGCTAACCACTCGTCTCCAATGACGCAGCAGACCAGACGACGTAACTCCCATGCACCAGTAAACCGACGATGCCTTCTCCCACACCAGACGATGCCTTCTCCCACACCAGACGATGCCTTCTCCCACGCCAGATGACGCAACAGCAGAGTTAGAGGTATCTCTCACTTTTACTCTATCTATTAGAGGTATCTCTCATTTGCTCTTTTTAATTTCTTTAACATGGTTATGCTCTTTTAAGAAGAGTAATTTCTTTTGGGGTCAATATTCCAAGACTCATTTGAGTAACAGAATCGGATTGCAAAATCATATTCAACAATGGGCCATCTTTTGAATTGAATTATTCACACAATTACTGAATATGTATGCCTAAGTACTTTTTTTTACTTTTCTTGCAACGAGCCTTAGGAATCACAAGTGATGTAGTTTACCTATGATTTCTCTCTGTTTTACGTTTGAATGTTCCATCGTCTGTTTCACAACTTGCAAGTATCATTCTGAATATCATGCTAAGCGATTCAATCCTTTGCTCATTAAGGAGAAAAAAAGGATAAAGAGAAACTTGACTACAATGAGATGATTTGTTTTGAGAGTAGTAACTTGACAGTGACTTGGTGGGAAGGTAGTGTAAATAAATTGATAGCATCTTGGTTACGATTTTGTGGAACTAATGCATGCTTAATTTAAAAAACATAGTGCTTAATTTCTAAGAATGAAGACATTCTTAATCATGATCTTGATTAACATAAGCTGTGGATCCAATTATAGTTCAGAAATCAAAATTCTATTTAGCTTCCACTCTATGAAGTGCTTAGGCCTTGATGATTTTTACAACATTAATATCAATTCCTCTTATCTTCTTTCATGTGGGGTAGATTTTTAGGTGATAACTTTTTCATTGCTAGACATAGATATTATCATATATTTATTAATCACCCTAATATGCACTATCCAAAAACTTTTTTAGTA
>JANSVA010003622.1:0-16424 GCA_025504915.1 Erythroxylum reticulatum | reverse complement strand
TGATTATCCGAGGCGTTTGATGCATGTTTATAGCATTGGAAATGCTACTTGCATGTAAATGTGATTGACTGCTTGCTTTGCACATGAAATGTCTGAAATGACATTGTTTTGTTTTACAACTATTGAGTCCTAGTTGTGGGTAAATAGGAATGCCTAAAAGGGTCTGCAGCTACTTCTGTGACACTTTGATGTCTAACACTTCGGTGTCTTCTGTTATTGATACTTCGGTGTCTTCTGTTATTAAGACGTAAGTCTCTTCTATGATATGATACCAATTATGGTATCTTCTGTATAAATCCCGTTACCCACTTCTGTTGACGAATTAGCAATCATTTGATTGTGTATTTTGAAATAAACAAAATGATGTTTTGAACTGAAGGGATTGTGCCTTTTTTATACTCAGTTTTGTTAACTATTCTGAAATTTAAATATCTGCTTGTGTTATAACTTGATTCAGTATTATTAATTGTCAAATTATGCATAGTTTAGTTATTATATGGTGGATTTGCCCCGTGTAGGTTCTGAGCGACGTTTATAAAAACTGGGACAAGACAACCGTAATGGCCAATAGAGTCTAACTGTTGTTTTAAAAATAATGTAAATTTTTTGTTTGATTTTTAGCTTGTATCTGATATGTATATATGAATTTGTTTGTAAGTTTGTAATTACTTCAGTTTGGTTTGGAATTTACAGCGAGTTTGTGTTAAGTACTATGTAATTTAATGTATGTTTGCCTAAATTGTTTACTGGAAGTTTTCGTATGCTTTGACTTGTTTGTACTATTTTGTGTGGGATTCACATATCCTTCCAGGGGCTATATAGGTGTTACAATTTTTGGTATCAGAGTATGGTTTAGGCGATTCTAGTTTAACCAGTGCTTAACCACTGCTTATACTTCACTATAATAGTTGTATTTTGGCCTAATGCGGTTATCCCATGTTTTGATTATAGAACTAAAGGTGGAAATATCCCACGAAGACGTTGACGAGGTTACCGAGAGTAATACTCCTGAGCGATCTCATCTATCGACATCTGGACCCTCTGGGGTTAATCGAGGAGAAGCTGCAGTGCCACCTCCTCCTATAGCTTAGGGAGAGGCTTTAGTGAAGTTGTCCTAGGATACAATGACATTATTGCATCGTACGACCACACCTAAGGCTCCAATTGATCAACTGCAGAAGTATGGAGTCGAGGAACTTACTGGGATGTCTTTGGATAATCTAAACAAGCTGAGTTTTGGTTTGAGAAGGTGATGAGGGTATTAGAGGAGATCAGCTGTCCAGCAGATCAGATGGTGCACTGTACTATCTCTCTCCTTCAAGGGGCAGCCTATGAGTGGTGGAATTTTGTTTTGAGAAATCCACAGTTACCGGTGCCTTTGATTTAGGATTTCTTGACCCAGGAGTTCAACGCTAAGTATGTTACGGAAGCTTACAGAAAGGAGAAGTGGAAGCAATTTTTGAATCTGAGGTAGAGGAATTTGTCAGTTTCTGAGTACGATCAAGAATTCAGCTGCCTCAGTAAATATGCCCCAGAACTGGCACTTACTGAGGAGTTCCAATGTCATCAGTTTCAGGATGGATTGAATGATTCCATCAAGGAGCATTTGTCGACAGTTACTCTGTTGCAGCAAGTAAATTATCATCAGCTGGTGCAGGCTGCTATGAAGATAGAGAGGCAAGAGGTGATTAAGAGGGAAAGGAATCAACGAAGGGGCTTTGCAAGTCCTTGGGCAAACGAAGTCGGGATAGTGTTTCCTTTGCACCAAAGTTTACTCAGAGATCTGTGGCGTGGGGAAGGTCACAAATTATCCCTCAATGACTGTTTATCTTCTGTGGGCCGAGGGTCTGATCCCCCAGAGTGCCCTCATTGTTCTGTGCACATTGAGGTGTTTGCAGAAGGACTACGAGAGCATATTTTTACTGTGGTAGTACTGAGAATTAGATAGCCAATTTCCCTCTTAGATAACCTTAGACATCACAAATAAGTAGAGCGGTTTCTTATGCATCTGCTAGGAATAAAGGACATAGTAGAGGTCGAGAAGGACCTGGACAGAACAGACCTAATCTGAGTACCCCGTTGGAGGCTATTAATCAACCAGTTTTGCCTTCTACTTTGGCTCGAGCTCATGCATTGAAGGATCGTGAGGAGCAGGACACACCAGACGTCATGGATGGTATTGTTTCTCTCTTTAATTTTGAAATGCATGTATTGATTGACCCTAGATCCACTCATTCTTATATCTGTAGTGGAGAAATGTTTGATAAGGAAATGCTTGTAGATCAGTTAGACTAAGACATGCATATAACCAACCCTCTAGGTAGTAATGTGTTAGTTAATCATGTGTATAGGAACTGTGCTATTCTAATCCAAGGAAATAAGTGTGCAGCATATCTGATCAGATTATCTTTTCATAAATTTGATCTGATTCTAGATGGATTGGTTATCCAAGCATCAGGCAGTAATTGACTGTAATGCTAAGACAGTTATCCTTAGGAGACCCGATTAGTCTAAAATAGTATTGCATGGCGTTCGCACTAGTTCTTTAACTAATGTGGTATCTGCTATGTAAGCTCGGAAGCTTCTTAGGAAGGGATGTGAAGCATATCTAGCTTTTTTTTAGGAGGTTGGTAAATTGCTAAATATTCCGGTGGTGAATGAGTTTCCATATGTGTTTCCGGAGGAATTGCCTAGACTCCCTCCTGAAAGGGATGTGGAGTTATCTATTAAAGTAATGCCTGTCACTGCTCCTATATCCAGAGCACCGTACAGAGTGGCTCCTACTGAATTGAAGGAGTTGAAAATGCAGTTATAAGAGCTTTTTGATAAAGGGTTTATTCGACCCGGTGTGTCACCGTAGGGAGCATTAGTGTTGTTTGTTAAGAAGAAGGATAACGCACTACGGATGTGCATCGATTACAGACAATTGAATAGAGTCACAATAAAGAATAAGTATCCGTTTCCATGGATTAAAGACCTGTTTGATCAATTGAAAGATGCAAGATTGTTTTCAAAGATAGATCTATGATCGGGATACTATTAACTTCGGGTAAAGGATATGGATGTACCGAAAACTGCATTTAGGACTTGTTATGGACATTAGGAATTCCTAGTAATGTCATGGACATTAGGAATTCCTGGTAATGTCATTCTCTAATGCTCCAGCAGCATTTATGGATTTGATGAATAGAATATTCAGGCCTCATTTAGACCAATTTGTTGTGGTGTTTATAGATGATATCTTGGTCTATTCTAAGAATGACCTTGATCATACTGAGCATCTCCAAATTGTGTTACAGACTTTGCAGGAAAAACAGTTGTATACTAAGCTGAGTAAGTATGATTTTTGGATTCAGGAGATATCATTTTTAGGGCATGTTGCCTTTTGTCAAAGGATTAGAGTTGATCCTAGTAAAATAGAAGCAATTGTTAACTGGAAGTCACCATGGAATGTGACAGAAGTGAGAAGTTTTCTAGGTTTGTCTAGTTATTACCATCGATTTGTGAAGGGTTTTCAGTAATAGCATCCCCTTTAACTAAACTATTATAGAAAGGAGTGAAGTACGAATGGTTTAATAGATGTCAGAATAGTTTTGATCAAGTAAAAAGTTTGCTTACTGAAGCTCCTATATTGGTTCAGCCAACTTCTGGTAAGGACTATGTTATGTAAACTGATGCATCGAGAAATGGTTTGGGTTGTCTTTTGATGCAAGATGGGCAAGTAGTTGCTTATGCATCTAGGCAACTAAAGTCTCATGAACAAAATTACCCTACACACGATTTGAAACTTGTAACAATAGTGTTTGCCTTAAAAATTTGGCGGCACTACTTGTATGGTGAAAAATGTAGAATCTTCACAGATCATAAAAGTCTAAAGTATTTGCTTAACCAGAAGGATCTCAATCTGAGACAACGACGTTGATTGGAACTATTTTTAAGGACTATGATTATATTGTGGATTATCATCCAGGCAAAGCTAATGTTGTGGCTGCTACTTTGAGTTAGAAGATCATTTCAACACTATCACTTAAGCAGAGTGAATGGAAATTTGCATCTGATGGAGCCTTAATAGCTCATTTGAAAGCAAGGCCTACTTTGAGACAAGAAATTTGTGATGCTCAGAGAGCTGATGATAAGTTACAATAACTTGGCTACTTAATATGATTTTCTATGCAAGGAGATGGTGAATTGTATTATAAAGATCGGTTATGTGTGCCAGCTAATGATGAATTGAAGAAGAAACTGCTGTTTGAAGCTTATAACACAATATTTACTATGCATCATGGTGGAAACAAGATGTATCAGGAGTTTAAACAACATTACTAGTGGTTAGGTATGAAATAGGATGTTATGGATTATGTAGCTAAATATCTCACATTGTAGCAGGTTAAAGTTGAGCACCAAGTTCCATATGGTTTGTTACATCCTATTTCTATTCCTTAATGAAAATGGGATAATATTACCATGGACTTTGTCACTGGACTTCCTCTCAATCAAAGATAACATAATGTTGTATGGGTAATTGTGGATAAGTTTACTAAATCTGCTCATTTTCTGCCTGTTTGTCCTGATTATTCTTTGGATAGGCTGCATATTTATATGTAAATGAGATAGTGAGATTGCGCAGAGTATCATTGTTTATCATTTCTGATCGTGATCCTCGATTTACTTCAAGATTCTAGAAAATTTTACAAAAGGATCTGGGAACTCAAGTTAAGCTCAGTACTACCTTCCATCCCTAGATAAATGGATAATCTAAACGGGTTATACAGATATTAGAAGATATGTTGTGTGGTTGTGTGTTAGAGTTTCCAAGGAGTTGGGATAATTATTTGACTCTAATGGAGTTTGCTTACAACAACAGTTATCAGACGAGCATTGGCATGGCGCCTTACGAAGCATTGTATAGAAATCCTGTATGTTGGACTGAATTGAGTGAAAATAAGATTATCGGGCCTGGTATTGTGAAAGATAATGAAGAAAAGATTGAATTTATCCAGCAAAGGTTGAAAGTTGCTAGTGATCGGCAGAAATCCTATACTGACCTAAAAAGAAGAGATATTGAGTATCAAGTATGAGATAAAGTATTTGTGAAAGTATCACCATGGAAATACATACTTCGGTTTGGGAAGAAAGGCAAGCTTAGTCCAAGATACATTGGTCCTTATGAAATTCTGAAAAGAATTGGACCGTTAGCGTATCAGCTAACTTTTCCTGAAGAATTGGCTAGGTTATATGATGTATTTCATATTTCTATGTTGAGAAGATATCGATCTGATGTTACACATAAGATTCCTGTGCAAGAAATTCAAGTGCAACCAGATGTGTCGTATGAAGAAGGCTCAATTTCTATTTTAGCCAGAGAAGTCAGGCAACTTAGGAACAAGCAAATACCTTTAGTAAAAGTACTTTGGCAACACCATGGACTTGAGGAAGTAACATGGGAACCTGAAGAAACCATGAAAGCTCAGTATCCTCAACTATTTTAATCAGGTATAAATTTTGAGGACGAAATTCTTTTAATGGGAAGAGAGTTGTAAGGCTCCAAAATATAACTAGTTGAAATAATACATGTTTATGAAAGTATATGTGTGATAGGAGTTAGAATTTTGCTATAATTAGAATATGAAAAACTTATGACATGAAATTTTGATCAAGTGGATTATAGTGAGTATATTGGAATTAATTGATACCATGAGAGAATTGAGGTATTTAAATGTATATTTAGATTAGGAAAATTTTCAAGTGGCAAGATAAATTGGTATATGAAAATTGTAAAGATTAAGCCTATGAGTTAGTGACATTTGGCATAGTTGATACATTGACAAATGGCATAGTTAATAAAGTGACAAGTGACCTAATTAAGTTGTGGCATTTGGCATAATTCATTATGTGAAACAAGGTTTAATGGAAGTGTGACCAATGGTAGCTTAAGTGGAAGACATATGTGACACATGCAAGAAGACACACACCTTATGGAGGGAGTGACATCTAGGTAGTGATAAAGCAAGTTTCTGTTGGAAACTTTTCTATTTTGTTCTATTTCTTCACTTTGCTTTCTTCTCTCCACGAAACCTCCCATCTCCTCTCTAACTTCTAGACTTTTGCTGGTGTTTGGAGTATCAACCTTTGGAAGCTTTGTAAGTTGTTTCATTAAGAAATAGGTCTTGTGATTCTATGTATATTACCTCATTGATGATGAAAGTTGCACATTAAACTTAGATATGCGCTAGTTGTTTGGAAGCTTGATTTAACTAGTTCTTTGAAGTTAAAGAGGTAAGGGATTTTTGCACTTGATAGCATGTATTCTTATAAGTTTTATGATACCTAAGTTGGCCAAAAATATGTGTTATGATGTTGAACATTAGGTGCTGGAAAAATAATTCTGGTTTGGCATATGCTGTTTTCGTTTTAATGTATGGAAGATAAGGATTGTGAGTTGTTTATTGAAAGACTTTGAAATTAGTTCTAGACAGAAAATTGATGTGTACTTGAGGCACTAATAAGGTGTAATTGAATCAATAGACTCCTGAGACATTTTTCTTTCTCTCCATAAAAATTTAGAGCCATATGAATTTATTAGAAAAAGATTGATTGACTCAAAGTACGGGGATGTGCTCGAATGTTATGAACTGGAGAATTTTCATAAACAAGCTTTGGTATTTTAATTATAACATAATCTGTAGATTTCTAAATGGATTGATTCTTAATTTAGATTAAACTAGAGACATATTCTACAACATTATTGAAGAAGTGTAATTTTGATTCTGTCTCTAAGATTTTCAAAATTGGCATGAAATTGAGTATTGGCTTAGGTTGTAGCACTACTAGGGACAGAAATCATGTCCTATGGTATTGTAATGATGTAGGCCGAATTAGACTAAGGTGTCTTCACCAAAGTTGTAGCTTATTCTCTTATCTTTAAAATGGTATAAATTTTGTAATTTTTAGATATTGTAATTAGGATATATGGGTTGCACAACTTGAATGCATGATAATACTCTAGCCAAAATTTCAATTGTACATAGTATGTGGTATTTTGAGCAACCATCATAGAACAATGAACCAAATTGAATGATCTTGGTATAAATAGAGACTTAAGAAACAGAGAAAGAATTGTCTAGAAGAAAGTGTTACAGAAATATATAATTTTCTTGATCTTGTTGATTGTCCAAAGTTGACCAGAATGAACTGCTTCCAGCAAAAGCTAGAATAGTAATTGAATGTATGAATTTTTGAACTTTTGAAGTACAATTGATGTTTACATCAGTTTAGTAAGAAAATATACCAGAGAGTTTGTCATGAACATGCATGTTATATGATACATTCATACTAATACTGATTCAGTTACATGAAAAATATGGTAATTTGAACTTATGTTTGACGTATATAAAAGGGAAAATAGAGCGATCACTTCCAGATATTGCCGGAACTTCAAGGCAATAATCGTAAATGATCACACCTTACTTTGTTCTACTTGTTGAATTTGATTTATGTTGATTGGATTATGAATCTCGGATAATGATTGTCCGAGGCGTTTGATACATGTTTATATCATTGGAAGTGCTACTTGCATGTAAATGTAACTGACTACTTGCTTTGCACATGAAATGTCTGAAATGACTTTGTTTTGTTTTAAAACTATTAAGTCTTAGTTGTGGGTAAATAGGCATGCCTAGAAGGGTCTACAACTGCTTCTGTGACACTTCAGTATCTGACACTTCGGTGGCTTCTGTTATTGAGACGTAAGTCTCTTCTATGATATGATACCAATTATGGTATCTTTTGTATAAGTCTCATTACCCACTTTTGTTGATGAATTAGCAGTCATTTGATTATGTATTCTGATATATGTTAGATTTTGAAATAAATAAAATGATGTTTTAAACTGAAGGGATTGTGCCTTTTTTTGATACTCAGTTCTGTTAAATATGCAACTGTTCTGAAAGTTAAATATCTACTTATGCTATAACTTCATTCAATATGATTAATTGTCAAATTATGTATAGTTTAGTTATTACTCACTAAGCTATATGTTTAGCACGGTAGATTTAGCCCATGTAGGTTTTGAGTGATGTTTGTAAAGATTGGGACAATACAACCACAATGGCCAATAGAGTCTGAGTGTTGTTTTGAAAATAATGTAAATTTTTTGTTTGACTTTTGGCTTGTATAAGATATGTATATGTGAATTTGTTTGTAAGTTTGTAACAATGATACTTTAGTTTGGTTAGGAATTTACAGTGAGTTTGTGTTAAGTACTATGTAATTTAATGGATGTTTGCCCGAATTGTTTACTAGAAATTTTCGTTTGCTTTGATTTGTTTGTACCATTCATCTATCCTTCCAGGGGCTATGTGGGTGTTATAGTTCCAGTTACTTTTTTGTAATGAAAATATTTATTATTAATAAAACAAAAGAGTTTGGTTTTATCTATATGAGCATAGTAAAACTAGTCATAAGGTACCAAGATTCTTTTGTAAGTAATATACATATACATGGAGATGTATGGGAAATAAGTGTATTATTAGAATCTAAATTTGTTGATTCACAGTTGAACAATCAAGTTGGTCACTTGATTATGGTTTAGACTGTAGTGTTGCATTTACCTCCATATAAGTAAAGGAGTTTACTTCAAGGAAATGATGAGTTTCATATCATGATAGTAGTTGACTATCAATAATGGCACTATTAAATGAATCTGGAATCATGTATATTTTTAAAGATTAAAGTAGACTATTTCTTTAATCTTAAAACATACACTTTAGCATTCTTTAATTACGAACCACAATCTTGATGAGTGGTGAACTCATGTGTGTTTCATTATAATTATTGATATGATCTAAATGGATCTTTACATGGTATCAATCTAATGTCTGCATGTTGGCATTATTAATTGAAACATCTGTCAGGGAACATTCACTCAAATAAAGAATTTATAGTGCTATCATCACTTCTAGATGTTTTACAGAGATTGGTAATTAAACTGGCACCAGCAGTTTGATGAACTAGCTACCTATCAAGTCTTAACACCAAGATAAGATCTTGTGTGTTAATCACCTTATAGAGTGAAGCAGGAGATCTAGAAGGAAAAATAAATTAAAGGCAAAAACGATAATTTTACCCTTTATTATGCAGATGGCTATAATATGGTTTATAATAGAGTTTACAGTTGGACATCTAATTTGAAACGTGTGTTCTCATAATATGTTGTAATTTAAGAGTTCGACTAACTGTCTTTAGTGGAATGACATTTGGTTAATAAGCTAGAATTAATTCTAATGAGACTAAATTAATTCCGGGCTTATTAGAGTTTAAATTATATAAGTCCAATTAGATTCTGTACTTAGCTTCTAAGAAAGGTTATCAAGCAAAGTAAAAAAAATAAATAGAAGTTACCTGAAAGAAGAAAAAAAAGAAAGGACCAAATTAGATTCGGAATAATAAGACCAAAATAATTTAATTAAGAGTTAATTAAATTGAGTTTTAAGCCTGTGATTAAATGTTAGGCTTACACTAATTAATTGTTAATTAGAAGTCCAAAATGAACATTTAATATTGGGTTGGATTTTGGTTTGATTTGATTAATTAGATTAATTAAATTGGAACAATTTTTGTAAAGACAAAAGAAAGGCAAAATGTAGATTTCGGTTTATATAGCTAAATGGAAAGTTGCACATTTAGCATGGAATTGCTAAATATAAAGTGGGTTTTTATCATGCTTCATCGTCATTAAATGGTTTAATGGTGTCCTCATTAAATGGTTTAATAGTTCATTCATTTGATTAAAGAAGGAAGCAGTGCATTTATTGCTCTCTCTCTCCCTTCTTTCATCATATAACCGAAAATGAGAGTATCTTATTTTTTAGTTTTTGTCTTTTCATCTATCCATATTAAATAAATGATAATTTCTCATTTATTACCCTCTCTTTCATTTTGATTAGAATAATGAAATGGTGCATTGGTTGCTTGGTCTTCCTGTCCTTTCTTTCATGAGCTAGCCGAAATTAGGAATGAGAGTGTCTCATTTTGGCTCTTTCACCTAGTTGATCATAAAAGGAAAACCTCTACAATATTTCTTCTCCTTTCCCACCAAAGGATCTTGTTAACCAAGTTACCCAAGGAGAACAAGTGGTAGATCGAATTAGTTGAGGATACAATAACAAGATGAGGATACAATAGCGAGGAGTCAAAGCTGTAGCAAAAGATTCGGTAAAATTTTGATCTTGTTCTTATGTTATTTATTTTTCTAATACCTTATCATGTATGGATTAAACATGTTGATTTGGTTATTATGATTCCGCTACATTTTGATTTCGAAAAAAGTTTTTGAAATCTACCGTTTAGCTAAACCTAGTATGATATTGTTTTTTGATCCAATAATTTGGTATCAAAGCCATTTTTTATACATGATTCGATTCCTATATGTTGTATGGGTTAGCAATTATATTTATGTATGTTTTATATTGTTTTGTGATAGAAATATATACGGTGTATGTTTAGCTATTTTGGTTGTCCATAGAATATAGATTTACCTTGTAAGTTTTCTTCGTTTGGTTTGTAATAAGGAGGGTGGCCTATCACCGCCATGTTTCTCCCTTGTCTTCATTTTTCTGTTTTCTTTGATTTTGTAACGTACAAATTTCTGTAATGATGAAGATGAAGCAGTGATATGTGTTTAAGTGTTGATATATTTAATTATTTACACTTAGCGATTAATGATGCAAAAATGTTTAAGATACTCACTTTAATTCATATATGATTTTAGGTACAATTTGGAAGCAAATAAATTAAAGTGAGTCAAAAGTAACACATATGGGTCATTTTCTGAACATTTATTTTTGCTTATCTTTATGGAGGAAGAAGAAAAACAAAAAAGACAAGAAATATAAAACAACTGCAGAAGAAGAAGGTAACATGATTTTTCATGCATTGGACTTAAAACATTGAAGTAACACTGCAGCAGATAATGAGCAAAACGACAGTGCATATGGGAAGTTGAGAAAGAACAAAACGTTGAGCACAACATTGGAAGCGTTGCACCATAGGCAGGTTGCGTGGAAATATGCAGCAGCTGGGGGAGTGAGGCGTGAAAGCAGTAACAACACAGGCGCAATTGTGCTGCGGCTGGTGCGACTTATTGGTATGGCTGCATGAATGCTATCGTAGACAAAAACATAGTGAGCAGCCACAGGAGGAGAAGCGCACGCGTGGGCGTGAAGCAGTGGAGAACCGCGGCTGCAGTTTGATGCTACGGCTTGCAGCTTAGTGAAGCTCTAGCAACAGGAGTGGCATGAGAGCAGCCAAACAGCTAGGCGAGGAGGCTGTGCAGAAAGTTTGTGCATGAACAGTGTGGGGGTGGACCAAAACCACCCACTTAAATTGTCCCATCAGCTACAGTATGCATTGAAGAGCAACAGTGAGAGGCTTGGTGGAGACTGCAAGCATGAAGCTTGCAACAGTGAACAAAAATTAAGGGATTTTTGGCTAAGGATTAGAATAGGGTCTGAAGCATTTTTTCGAGAAAGATTCATAAAGGACTAGGCATCCCGAGGCTGATTTAGAGGTGATATCGACGTCGGTAACCTGGGTTAAGTATTTTTATTATTTTTTTGTTTCTTTCTCTCATTAGGAATTGATTGTGTTATCCTATGTTAATTGATTTGGGTTTTGTGTATGAATAATCAGATTTTCGTTATTGTTCGGTTATTTGTGTATGAACCTGTTAGGTATTGTGAATTTATGATTTTAATGCGTTCATTGAATTGTGAATTTTAAACCCATTGCTAGAATTTCGTTATAATCCGTAATTGTTATGTTGAAATTCATGTGTAGCGACTAATGATTCATAATCATAAGGATAACATGACCTAAGTTAAATGATGCATCGTATATGGTTATTGCCTTGATTAATCGGTTTTCCTAATTCTTAATGCTACTGTCTAATTAAATCTAGAGATCATACCCTAAGTTATTCAGTGCTTAGGTTTAATTAACGATCATATCTTGATTAAACAAAACCTAAGGGAAAACTCAGATTAATTATTAACCCACAATTAATAGTTGCTAGGAGAGGTTTGAGAAAAACAAATCAATAAAATATGCTTAATTAGGTTGTAGGCCGAGATTGAACCAAAGAACCAGGTCCCTCCCGAATTCCCCACCTTTATCATTTTTGCATGTTTTCTTTAATTTGTTTTCATTAGTTAGTTTTATTTTATTTTCTTCTTTCAAAATCCAAACCCCCCTGTTAAACCTAAATACCAGTTAATTTCATTCCATAAACTTTACACACAATCTCTATGGGGATCGACCTAGACTCACCACTACTATAGTAGTAGTCTAGTTATTTTATTTTGACTAGCGTAACAACGCGGGGTCAAATTTTGGGGCTATTGCCTGGAAGTACATGTGCTTTAGTTTTTGTTTGTGATTTAATTGGTGTTTTGTCTATATTTATTTGTAATTGATTAATTTTTTGTTATTTTGTGATCTTTTCATTTTTTTGTTATTTTGTGATCTTTTCAATTTTTTGTTTCGCGTTTGAAAATTTTTTTTATATAGACAGAAATAATTTCTTTTATGACTCATATTCTCAATCCTATAACAATGTTTGGACTGATCAACCTAACTTTTATTATGGATGGGATAATCACCAGAATTACTTCGATGATAGTCTGCAGGACGCACAACAATTCTCGTACAGACCAGAAGCTTCCTATCACGACTTCGGTCCATCTCTGGAAGAGTTGATTTTGCAATTGCAGGAAAACACTTTACAATTCCAGAAGGATGGAAGGCAATTTCTAAAAAACACATGGTCTAGCGCCCAAGATTTGAAGAGCCAACACAATTCAGGTGCATCTTTAAAAGAACTTGTTAATAATATTGCTGCTAACAATTTGCAATTTC
Organism: Erythroxylum reticulatum; assembly: GCA_025504915.1. NCBI lineage: Eukaryota > Viridiplantae > Streptophyta > Magnoliopsida > Malpighiales > Erythroxylaceae > Erythroxylum > Erythroxylum reticulatum. The sequence continues at coordinate 3,512 of JANSVA010003622.1, read as the reverse complement.
TACAGGATACGCAGCAATTACAACAAAATATATAACTAGAATTGCAAGAATTTCGACAAGAGAAAAAAGCAAGCCAACAGAGGATGGAACACCTAATGGGTCAGATGGCAATAAGTTTTGATCGCCTATAATCACAAAGCAAAGAGAAGTAACTGTATCAACCCGAGGTGTACCTAATTGAAGTTTGTGTGAAAACACTGCAAAGTGATGAGGAGCTTAAGAATTTTGAGGTCAACTCTCAACGAATTGTTTGTGTCAAAGAAGTAGAGGAGCTTAAAGCTGCAAAGGACTCATCTTTTAGCTCAGAGGTAAGTACTGGGTCCATGATTATTTTTTAAACTAACTCTTTACCTTTACATATCAGATTGGAGGAATTGAGTGATGAAGAAAAAGGTGAAGAGATGTTCGAAATATTTCTAAAGTGTATGGACTCAGTTGAGATTGAGAATCTGAGGATAGGGAAGATGCTAAATGAGGATGATGATCAACTAAGACCCTATCAGGTATTACCTCGCATGGAAGTGGTGCTAACTATAATACCCGAAGATCACCATTTTGTCACGTGAGGAGAAGAAGAAGTTGAGCCAATGACCCTAAACAAAGGTGCTTCTTGGGAGGAAACTCAAGGGAAGTAAATTTCTTTTCCTTTATATTTCCTCGTTACTTTTTATATGCATGTGTGTTTTTTAATTTGATTGTTTTACTTGTTTTTAAGTTTTCAATTAAAATGAGAGAAAGAATAAAACAAATGAAACAATCATTTTCCCGTTTTCTATTGCTTTTAGGATTATATAATCATGATTAGAGCGTGGATTGACTAGAGAATTTCATAGTAACTTTAGCATGTACTTTTACTCTTGTGATTGGTCGATATGCACGATCTTTAGAAGAGTAGTAACCAATGGTAGACAAAGTTGGTGAGATTTTGAGCCTTATTTAACTGGAACATCTATATCAATCTCATTGTCTTTTGATAATTTGTGACCTTCATGACATGTACATCTCGATTTTGCGTTGAATTTCTATTCAAGACCACATTTTTATCATATGCATTACATTGGATATGATTAGGCATTCTTTGTTTTTCATAAACTACATTAGCCAAATAACCTATCCTATTGTCATGATTTTTCCCTTGATAAACCATTTGAGCTTTAGCCTTTCTTTTTGTATAAACCACATTTTATGCTTTTTAACTTAACAAAATGTCCTACTCAAGTCATAAAGCTAATGGAACATTTGTGACTGTTGAGTTTGTGGATATACAAAATTCTAAGTGTGGGGGTGTACATATGTAAAGGTTGGTTATAATATTGGGATGTTGTTTTATGTCTTATCATTAAAATTCCCATGTTGATGTAGTTTATTTTATTTTTATAAGGAAAAGAAAGAAAATGAAAAAAGAAAGAAGAAAGAAGAAAAGGAATAAAAATAAAAAAATTTTTAAAATAAATGTATTCAGTAGGAATTGCATATATGTTGAAAAGTTGTTCATGGTTTATGCATCTTCCTAGAGTTGTAATGGATGTGTTATTTGAGCATGTTTAATATGAGGTAGAGGTTGGCTTGGAAGGTTCACTTGTGATTTCATTGGCATAAATTGTATGAGTGATTCCTTCGAATTAGTATATGCTTCATGTGGTTTGTGTATGAGAGTTGAATAGGGTTGTGAATTATAAATGTTGCACTTGTCATAGCTAACGGTACCTAGTTTTTGATGAGTATTGCTTTGTTTCACTAGCTTTGATGACTTTCATGCTACTTGACCCAAATATATCTCACCTTACCTTTGCCCACCTTACAACCCTAAAAAGTCCTTTGATTCGTGATTTTACATGTGAAAATTAGTGGTGGAGAAATAAAATAATATGCAAAGTTATGGATTGTCATGATCATGAATGGTGTTGAGTATACCCATTGATATATTTTAGTTAAACACATTTTATGAGTCTACCATTAGATTGCTCAGTTTTTGAAGATGATGAATGTTGATTAATCGTGAGTAAAAGCTTGGAATGTTGACTTCTTACTATGATTTTTTAAAGTCACACATCTTTGCTTGTGATTATATAGTCTTGGAAAATATAAGAATTGAGTAAATATTTCGGGTCTTTAAGCTTAATTTGGATGTTTTTCCCGAGGACTGACAAAAGCTAAGTGTAGGGGAAATTGATATGTGTTTAATTGTTGATATATTTAATCATTTACAGTTAGCGATTAATGATGCAAAAACGTTTAAGATACTCACTTTAATTCATATATAATTTTAGGTACAATTTGGAAGAAAATAAATTAAAGTGAGTCAAAAGCACCACATATGGGTCATCTTCTGAATATTTATTTTTGCTTATCTTTATGGAGGAAGAAAAGAAAAAAAACAAGAAATATAAAACATTGTAGAAGAAGAAGGTAACATGATTTTGCATGCATTGGACTTAAAACGTTGAAGTAACACTACAGCAGATAATGAGCAAAATGACAACACAGATGGGAAGTTGAGAAAGAACAAAACGTTGCCCACAAAGTTGGAAGCATTACACTGTGCGCAGGCTGCATGGAAATGTGCAGTAGCTGAGGGAGTGAGGTGTGAAAGCAGCAACAGCACAGGCGCAGTTATGGTGCGGCTTGCTAGCGTGGCTGTGTGAATGCTACAATAGACAAAAACACAGTGAGCAGCCACAGGAGGAGAAGCGCAGGTGTGGGCGTGAAGCAATGGATGGCTGCGGCTTGCGACTTAGTGAAGCTCCAGTAGCCGGAGTGGCGTGAGAGCAGCGGAACAGCTAAGCGAGAAGGCTGCACAGAAAGTTTGTGCATGAATAGTGTGGGGTGGACCAAAACCACCCACTTAAATTGTCCCATCAGCTATAGTATATATTGAAGAGCAACAGTGAGAGGCTTGGTGGAGACTACAAGCGTGAAGCTTGCAACAGTGAACAAAAATTTAAGATATTTTTGGCTAAGGATTGGAATGGAGGCTGAAGCATTTTTTTGAGAAAGATCCATGAAGGGCTAGGCATCCCGAGGCCGGTGACTTGGGTTAAGTATTTTTTATTATTTTGTTGTTTCTTTCTCTCATTAGGAATTGATTGTGTTATCTTATGTTAATCGATTTAGGTTTTGTGTATGGATAATCGGATTTTGGTTATTGTTCAGTTATTTATGTATGAACTTGTTGGGTATTATGAATTGATGATTTTAATGCATTCATTGAATCGTGAATTTCAAACCCATTGGTAGAATTTCGATATAATCCGTAATTATTATGTTGAAATTCATGTATAGCGACTAATGATTCGTAATCATTAGGGATAAGATGACCTAGGTTAAATGACGCATCATATGTGGTTGTTGCCTTAATTAATCGGTTTTCTAATTTGTAATGCTACTGCCTAATTAAATCTAGAGATCATGTCTTAGATTGTTCGGTGGTTAGGTTTAATTAACGATCGTATCTTGATTAAACAAAACCTAAGGGAAAACTTGGGTTAATTATTAACCCATGATTAATAGTT
>JANSVA010003494.1:0-16437 GCA_025504915.1 Erythroxylum reticulatum | reverse complement strand
CAAGCTTCCCGACAATGGTATCTTAAGTTTAATGATATCATTACATCTTATGGTTTTGTAGAAAATACCGTTGATCGGTGTATCTATATGAAGGTTAGTGGGAACAAGTTCATTATCTTAGTCCTATATGTTGACGATATCCTTCTTACTGCGAATAATGTTGTTTTGTTATATGATGTAAAGAATTTTCTTTCTAATAATTTCGAAATGAAAGATATAAGCGAGGCATCCTATGTGATAGGAATATAAATATTCTGGGATAGATCACAAGGATTATTAGGATTGTCTCAGAAAGGTTATATCGAGAAAGTATTAGAAAAATTTCAAATGAAAAAATGCTCCGCAGGATTAGTGCCAATTCAGAAAGGGGACAAATTTAGTTTACTGCAATGTCCACGAAACGATTTGGAACATAAGGACATGGAGTCTATTCCTTATGCGTCAGTAGTTGGGAGCTTAATGTATGCTCAAACATACACTAGGCTAGATATCAGTTTTGCTATTGGAATGCTAGGACGATATCAAAGTAATTCTGGATTGGATCACTGGAAAGCTGCAAAGAAAGTCCTTAGATACTTACAAGGAAGTAAGGACTATATGCTCACATATAGAAAATAAACTCATCTTGAAGTGATAGGTTACTCGGATTCAGACTATGCCAGTTTTATAGACTCACGAAAATCTACATTTGGTTATTTGTTCCTATTAGTTGGAGGAGCAGTTTTATAGAAAAGTGGAAAGCAGTCCGTCATTGCTACTTCCACAATGGAGGCTAAATTTGTGGCATGCTTTGAGGCTACGGTTCATGGATTGTGGTTGTATAACTTTATCTTAGGTTTTAGTCTTGTCGATAGTATTACCAGACCGTTAAGAATTTATTGTGATAATTCCGCAACTGTATTCTTCTCTAAGAATGACTAATATTCCAAAGGTACGAAACACATGGATTTGAAGTATTTGTCTTTGAAAGAAGGAGTGCAAAAACATAAGATGTCAATTGAGCATATTGGTACTGATCTTATGATAGCGGATCCGTTAACGAAAAGCTTACTGCCCAAAACATTTATTGGTCATATTGAATGTATGGGCCTTATAGATAAGTCCTTGTTGGTATAGTTTTCAGACATGTATATATACATATCATTGTCTTGCTTGCATTGTTATGACACTTGTTCAATTCAATTACAGTCTTATGTTTTTGCTCACTTACCGGTTATACATATTATGTTGTATACAATAATTATTATTTGTGAGATAACAATTACTGAATTACCCACTTAAAGTTTGTCGAGTTGAGTTGATTATGTGATACATAGAAGGAATCAGGTTATCTAACTTGTGACTGCCATGATCCCATCAGCTTAATTTAGTTAAGGATGACTTGATTGGTTCCATATATTGTGTGCACTTAAAGATGTTGGATCACCAAGTCATAACATGAGCCAAGTGGGAGATTGTTAGACTATTTTATGTCCCATGTCACTTAAAGATCACTTATAGATTTGAGTCCAATGAAAATCACCCAAGATAATAGTTATTGGGTATTATAGAATGAATCTCAACTGGGTCAAAGACCCTTTTCATCTCTCTTCCAATTACCAAAGGACATGTCCATTGGTGATGCTATATAGTTGAAAAAACTTATAGAATCATAACATTCTGAACCATTGAAGAATTTGATAAAAGAAGAAGACGAGAGGAAACAAAGGTTTTCCATAAAAAATACGAAATCATAGATACAGGTATGCAAAATCATTCAATTCGATAAATGATTTACAAGCAAAAATAAGACGAAGCAAAAGTAAGACAGAAGCAAAGTAAGAAGATGCAAAGGTAAGAAGATAAAAAAGTCAGAAGGGAAGAAGATACAGAAGATAGAATTTGTCTTCAAGGTCTTCATGAAAGTTGTAGATCTAGAAGTTTTCTTTCAAATAGTCTGAAAACTTAGTCAATCCGTCACTTGTAGTGAGAGTTATGGCAATTGCGCCAAGGCATGTACAATATGAGTAAAGACATGAACATGTTAGATTCTTTTGGCCATAACTTTTTTATAGACACCTAAATAATTTGATTCTTGAACTATTGGTCTCGTAAGACACTGCTATACATCTCCAACAAAAATCATCACCATATGAAAATGAATGGAGAAAGATTTAATGAAAAGAGTGGGATGGGTACAGTGAGTGTGCTCTTAAGTAATATGAACTGATGGTATTTTATTGAACATACTTCAGTATTTTGAGTATATCTAGATATATAGGATTTCAAATGAGATTATTTCTGATCTGTGGTAAACTAGAGACATGGAGCTACAAATGGTATGAATAAATTGGAATCTAATTCAGTCTCTAAGATGTTTAAATTTCAGATGGAAGTTGCGCATAGTATACTATTATGGACAAGAGAAGTCCAAAAATGTTTGAAGTATATCTTTTGAATTTCTGAACCAAATTGAATGATTTTGGTGTCATTAGAAACTTAAGAAATCGGGGAACATTTTTTCTAGAAGAAAGTATTATGTTAGAATGTTCAACAGTATTTTTGGCAAGATACTTAAGTTTAAAAGGAAATAAGCCTATAACGAAGGATAAAATGGGCCTTTTGGACTCATTAAGAGCATTAAAAAAGGGCAAGGCCAAAATGGGGACTTATATTTAACGAAAGGAGAACATGTGAATGAGAAGATTATGGGGAAACAAAATGCGTGGATGAGAAAAGAGATAAGAGAGAGAAAACATGAAAAAGAAGGAAAGAGAGAACGAAGAGAAAACAAGCTAGGGTTTTAATTTCCTTAGCCTTCAAGAGAGATTTTGAGGTTGTTCAAGAAGAGAAAAAGGTAGAGGAAGAGAATAGCTTCCAATTGAGCTAAAGATATCTTCATTTGGTGAAGAACCAAGGGGGGTCATAGAGGCCTAATTCAGTTTGATCATCTCACGGAGTACATATTAAAGATACTGTAGGAAAGAACCTTTGATACCTCAGGTTGTTGCAAAGAGATCGAGTGATCAAGAGTATAAGGACGTTACTTCAAATTTTCCATATCTTGGAGTTTAAGTTATCTTTGTATAATCCAAGGATTAGTCACATTTTAAGAATATGTAGTTCCTGTAACTTTTGTAATTTGAGATTTAGAATTATGTTGTAAAATGGCTTGAAAAGCCATTATAGCTTTGTAAAACCCTTTTGTTTTGAGGGTATTGAAATGTAAATGGCAGAAAAGAAAAAAAAAACTATGTAGTGTATTAAAGAGTATGGTGTAGTAAAGATACGCTTAAGACTTCTGATATTCGCAAGAGATTGGGTTCCAGAAACCGGTGCCCAGCAGTTGTGGTATCAGAGAAAGAGTTGGATTTCAGAATCAAGTGAGATCCAACAGGGTTTGCACCATCATGCATAAGCACGACGGTGACTTTGGAGATGAAGGGCAAATTGCACCGTCGTGTTTAAGCATGATCTTGCATTTGAGTTTTCTCGCTATACTGAACAGTCTTCCCTCTTTTGATCATAACTCCTTCTTTAGACATTCAAATGACATGGTTCTTAAACCACTGGAATCATAAGACCTTTCTATACCTCTCCACCAAAAATAATATCTATCTGAATTGAATTGAGAGAGATTGAGTGATAAATGTGGACGGGTCTGACTAGTATACTCTCACCCAATTTTTGTCTTTACCTGTCACACCCATAACTCTTGTACACTCATGTTCTTCTCACGCCCATGACTTCTGCACCCTTGTGACTTTCTTCACTCACGCCCGTGAGTTAAATTGTAAGAGTGATGTTTACTTGTCCCATCAAAATAATGTGCTTCATGAATTGTTGGCTGTGACTTGCTGTATGCCCGAGGGCATTGTGCAAGCTGAACCATCTTGTTTCTTTTGACTATAACTTCTTCTCTAGACCTCCAAATGACTTGATTCTTAATCCAATGGATTCATGAATTTTTTTTATATATCTACAAAAATTGGTAGCATTTTGAATTTATTTGAAAAAGATTGATCAAGTGAAAGTGTGGAATCTGTTGGAACAATGTAAAAGGGGAATAGTTTACTGAACACACTTCAGTATTTTGATTATATTTGGATCTATAGGATTCCAAAAGAGATGATTTTTAATTTGCAATAAAATAGAGATACAGGCTTACAAATCATATGAGAAGTTGAATGGAAATTCAGTCTATAAGATGTTTAAATTCTGGATGGAAGTTGTGCATAATATACTATTTTGGACAAGAGTAGTCCGAAAATGTTTGAAGTATATCTTTCAAATTACTGGAACAAATTGAATGATTTTGGTGTCAATGGAAACATAAGACATAGGCGAAATTGTATAGAAGAAAGTACTATAAATGCTTCAATATCATGGGCATAAAGAACATGCAAAGTTGACTCGAAATGATGTTTTTATGGAAAAAAATCTGATAGTGATTCAAGGAGTTATGACTTGTGTTTTCAGTGGTTTTATTAAGTCATAAACTTAAGTATAAGTCATAATTAAGTGAGTTTTGATAAAGAAAAGTGGAAAAGTGGTTAAGAAATAGACAGGTGTCTAAGCTTTAAAGTTAAGTGTTATTAACCTTGAAAGACAAGTTACTATACTTGTCTTCATTTCTCTCTTGAAGTTTCTTTCTCTAGTTTTTGTTAAACACAGAGTTTCTCATCAAATCCCCAACAAAGAAAAATCTTGGTTTCTCCTATCCACTACCAATCTTACTTTGTTATTTCTTTCTTCTATCCTAAGAAAGACTAAACCCCCTGTCAACTTTCAAGTGGATGTACGTGGTTGCATGAGAGATTAGGGCTGCGAGATTTTTTGCAGATGTTAGAGCTTCAAATAAGTAAGCTTGTTATAATTATGTATTTTTGTATGAACTGGAGCATGCATCGTGAATTCACTGTAAAATGGTTAGGAAATAGTGATATTCATATTTATTGGAAAATGAGTAAGGAGATTTTGAATGTGCCGTACATGTTGATATTTTAGAATTGATGATCAAAATGTTATAAGAGAAATTGTTTTTTTGAAGTTGAAAGATCAACTAAAATGTGTATGTGATGAGAACATAAAATTTTGGAGAAAAGAATATGTGAATGCTCTGTTCATGTTGATGTTTTCACTATATATATATATATATATATCTATATGTAAGTTTTGGAGTGTTTTTAGAGATGATTGAAAATGAATTTAGAGTTAAGAGATAGGTGTATGGTGATTTCTTTATATGTGAAAGAGTGATTAAAATTATAGTTAGAGGAAGAAAAGGAAGTGAATGTAAAAATATGAAAAGGTAGAAAAATGAAAGTGAAGAAGTGTAGAAAACGTGAGAGTGATTTTCTGTTTTTGATGATTTTGAAAAATGATAGATTTTGATTTCTCTGTAATAAGATGAGATGAAATGAAATAAGAATGAAGAGGAAATATTAAGGAAATAAGGTAGAAGTGATAGAGTAAGCAAAAGAGACGAATTAAGATGAAAATGATGTTGAAGTGTGCTGGACATATACAGATGTAGTGTTTCCACTGAACATGCATTTGGATTTTTGCTATATCTTGGTCTATAGACATCCAAATGGGATTATTTTAAGTTCATAATAAACTAAAGACGTATGGCTATATTTTTCATGAAGGAATAAAAATTGAATTTTGTCTCAAGAGTTTCAAAAGTTAGCTCGAAGTTGAGTTTGTGGATTCTATCTTGGTTTGGAACTGTTTGTAGTGTTTTTAGAATAACTTGCAGAATATCGAACCATATTGCATGAAATCAGTTTCATTTGAAACTTAAGAGGTAAAGGAATACATTTTTAGAACAATGTTTGGCCTAAGTCTTTCATTTGCCTTGTCAAAATTGCTATGAAATATTGACTTGAAGGTCTATTTTTAGAAGGGCCATAATGAAGTTTGACAATATGGGAGTGAACGATCGTGACTTTTAAGGGGTCACAAGGGATCTCACCATCGTGCACAAGAATGAGGATGACAATGGAGAAGCAATTGGAATTGCACAATCGTGCATAATGAAGGTGCAGTGAAAGTGGATTGATGAGAACATCCTTCACTCTTTTAGCTATAACTTCTTCTTCCGACCTCCAAATGACAAGGGACTTAAATCATTGGATTCCTAACACATTGAAATTCATCTACAGAGAAAAATAACCTTCTGAAATCCTTTGGAAGAGATTTGTTGATATAATTGGGACAGAATTGATGAGGAGTTCTGGAAAACGATAACTGGAGTATTATCACTGAATATGCTTCAGTATTTAGGCATCACTTGTTATGTAGATATCCAAATGGAATGATTATTAATTTAGATTCAAATAAAGACATAGGGATATAATTGTTAGGAAGAAATCAAATTCCAGTTTTGTCTCCATGGTTCCAAAATTTGACTTGAAATTGTGTATAGAATACTATTATAGTTAAGGAATGGTCCGAATTATTTGGAGTATCACTTTTGAAATATTGAACCAAATTGAATGATCTTAGTGTTATTAGAAACTTAAGACAATAGGGAACATGTTATTAGAAGAAAGTTTTGCTAAATTACCTCATTTGCATTGTCTAATTGATCATGAAAAATAGACCCGAAGGTTTGGAATTTTGGAGAATTTATAAGAAAGAATGAGAGTTTAGATATTGTATGATCTTATAATGTTAGAATAAAAATAGTGAATGAATTGTTGGTATTAAAGTGCCAAAGACATGTGTGTAATGGAGATAAAAGGGGTTCATATAATTGAAGTTGTGATTCAAAAAGAGGAGTAAAGTGTATAAGAATTTGATTTTTATTGGAGCAAATAATGCTAAATGAAATGACAAATAATTGAGTTATAAAATGAGAATGAGCATAAGATGTGAAGTTTGATAAAGTGTCCAAGATTGTCATTGAGCATGCATTGTGCATAATCTATATACACAGTTGTGCATGAATAAATGCTTATAATTGTTCCATTATCAATGTGAGTGCAACGTGTGTCTTGCATAAATGGGTTGTGTAGGTTAAAAGTCTGCATTCAGGCATTCTAGAATTTGAAAGCCAATGCTAATTTGGAGCGTACTTTGAGTAGACCTAGATGGTCTCATTTTATTGTTTGTTTTGTTTGAATTTTTGTATTGTTTGACCACTGAATGCTCATATGAATGTGAATGATTGTGTTGAATTCTGGATAAAAGGTCTGATGATTGTGAAATGTGGATGAGATATTGAAGTGCTACTTACATGTGAATGTGACAATCTAAATGTTTCATGATAGGATTGATTGAAAATGTGAGATGGATTCCATAAATGAATGCTTGATCAGATAACCGAAGTCGTGACCAGAGTAGCCACGGATTAGAACTTAAAGCTCAAAATGTGAAAAGAGTCTCGAGCTAAAAGAAGTGATTCAGAGCTTAAAGCTCAAAGTGTGAAAAGAGCCTCGAGCTCAGAAAGTGATTCAGAGCTTAAAGCTCAAAGTGTGAAAAGAGCCTCGAGCTCTCAGAAAGTGATTTAGAGCTTAAAGTTCAAAGTGTGAAAAGAGTCTCAAGCTCTCAGAAAGTGATTCATAGCCTCAGGCTCAACATTTAATGAGCCCGGTATCTACAATAGATACGGAACAGTTTAGGCACTCGGTCACAATAAAGTACAAATAGAAAGTGGGTCTCATATGCACTACATATGCATAATACAAATGATTAAAGTGTATTGAGTGTGAAATCTGAAATGGTGTGAATGTGAATTATGTGTTATATGACTGGGTGAGCCATCGATGATGGTCACTCATTGAGTTCGCAAAACTCACTCAAAATTTGCAAATATTTTTTAGGATTAGAAAAATACCCCGTTAGGCAAACGGGAGTATACCTACAGTATACAAGTAAGGGATAGAGGTCGGGATCAGTTCGGGTTTGCATTGTATTTCTTTCATTTTGTATAGAATTGTATATTCCGCAACTTTTGTATTAAATTATGTATTCTGAAAGTTTTGTAAAAGGTGTATATGATTTATGTTGTAATGTAAAGACTTTATGATTAAAGTGTTTTGTTTTTGTGAAAAGGCCCAAATGACTATTGAAAATTCTGTTGATTCTATTGTTATGATTTAAAAAGTTTGCGAATATAGTGGGCTCGATTTGGTTATGGATTGCCGCATACTATGTTTTGAAAAAAAAATTTGTACTGAGTTTTGACTGATTGAGTGTTCTAGCATGCCGTCCTCGTAGGGCACGGAATCGGGTATCATATAGGATGTCGGGTACGTGTCTTACTGGAGTGGGGTGCTACAGGCATTCATTTGCATTTGTTTTCTAAAACCTGATTCATTATTATTTTAGGGATGACAATGGGCCACGCTGAGTCCGGGCCACCTGTAGCCCGGCTCGACTGACGGGCTAGCCGCGGTGGCTAGATGGGCAATGGATGGGCTATCCCGAACTGGCTCAACCTTATACTTTTTAAAAATTTTTTGACAAAATGATGTCATTTTGTGCCTTTTCGTCAAGTTACCAGCCACACTTGGGCTGGGGCTGGGTCTAGCAGTCGCGACCTATGACTCGATCAATCTGGTCCAAAATTGGGCCGGGTCAGCCAGACTATATTTGCCATCCCTAATTATTTTCTAGAAATAAAAAGGAAGAGGTGAATATTTTTTTCAAAAACAAGCAAAGCCCTAATTAATAATTAACATTATTTAGATCTACATATAAGGCAAGACATACAGAATAATACCAAATACATGTGATTTTTGAATTAATAAAATTTATGCCTTAAGTTTATCAAATCAATAACAATCAAGAAACTTTAATCAAGCTAATTAAGGGAGGCTCTAACATTATTAATGAGAAATAAATTGTGATCAAATCACTGGTGCAGTGAAAAAATTATTTTTTACAATTTTTTTTGATTAGATCTTTTTGATTGAATAACTTAAAAAATATAAATTATAAATAAAAGGTTGAATCGAACCTAATTCATATTCCTACAAATCCTTTTCTTCTCAAACTATTAACAGCAAATTGTTCACATGTCTAACTTATAATGATATGTACAAAGTAGAGTAAAATAACTAAAATATTTTTAAAAAAAAGACAAAAGTGCTTTATTCCTTTTTCCTATTCATAAAAAGACAATAGGATTTTTAATTAAAATAAAAAATTTAATTATATTTAAAGTCTAACACTAATTATAATTAAATTTTAATTTTAATAAATTCAACATCTCAAATTTGATCCTCAAAGTTTTTAAACTTCATAATTAAGTTTAACTTAATTTAAATTAAATTTTCTCTTTTAAAGTACTTTTATTTATGGCTCGTTAGGTTGTCGATATGTTGAAAATGATTATAAATTATATAATTTATAATTAAAATTAGATAAGTTAAAAATATTTCAAATTTATCTTTAATTCTCTAATTAAACAATTTAAATCACAGGTCAACATTGACATATAGCAACATGTCACGAATACCCAACCATTAGGAATTTCATAGTGATTTAAATCAACCTATCCATATATGTATGATTATAATTTATTCCTTTCATCATCCAATATTCCAATTTTACAAAGAGTATGCAATTAGTGTCTATTATTTTAAAAACTATCATGTTTGTTTTTGCTAATTAGCAATTTATTTATAGTTGATATTTGAAAATGTTCTTTTCAAATGTTAATTCACTCTAGTTAGAAATTTTGTTAAATCACTACTAATAAAACATAGTAGAATATTCTCCTTAATTACTTTAGAGTAACGAATCCTTTGTTGACTTACTCAACTATCTTTATATAGTTCATATTATATCTAAATATTACTGACTAAGCTACCTTAATTAAAGCAGGTCATAAGTATCATCAAATCAAGTTTTTGAGATTGACAATCGTCATTATTTGTGAGTGAATTATTTTAGTGAAGTATAAAATGAAAAAGGTTAAACCTATGTCAACTCCTATACATCCTTCAAACCTCTTATCAAAGAATGAAGCAGGTAAGAAGGTTGATCGAACTCTTTTTAGAGGAATTATTGGTTCTTTATTTTACCTAACAGTAAGCAGACCTAATATATTGTTTAGTGTTTGTTTGTGTGCAAGATTTCAAGCAGATCCTAGAGAATCTCATTATATTGTTGTTAAAATAATATTGAGATATTTGTTAGGTTCTACTGATCTGTGTTTACTGTGTGAGAAATGTAAAGATTTCAGGATAATTGGCTAATGTGATGCTGATTACGCTAGAGTGGAGGATGTCACTTTCTTGATCATAATCTAGTTTCTTGGTTAAGCAAGAGGCAAAGTTCAATTGTTCTATCTACTGTAGAGGATGAATATATGTCAGCTGCAAGCTGTTGTTCACAGACATTATGGATTAAATATCAGTTAGAAGATTACTCCATACAAGAAGAACAAATCACAATCTTCTTTGATAACATAAGTGCTATCAATCTATCAAAGAATCCAATACAACACTCGAGGGCAAAGCATATTGAAGTTAGACATCATTTTCTATGAGACTATGTATAGAGAGGAATCATTAGTCTGCAATTTATTGAGACAAACCAATAATAGGTGGATATCTTCACTAAACCTCTGTGTGAAGATAGATTCAAAGAAATTTGATGGAACTTGAATATGGTAATGCTGAATGACCATTCGTCTGATACGACATGACCCAGTTGATTCATACGAAAAGAAGATAAAAAGTCGTAAGTTTTCAAGTAAACAGTAACGTTCTTATTGTTACAGATCATAAATGGAGCAATCTCTCATCTATGGAATACATGTTGATTTCATCTCCTTGAAGGAAAATCATATGGACATTGAACCAGAAATTGATGCAGCTGGCTAGAGAAATTTCTTGAAGTTTCATGAAAAAGTCTACTTGAATGAGATATATGATTTTTGAAAAAATGCAAAGGTGGTAGACGACATTTTAGTATCAATGGTAGATGGATTGTCAGTTATCGTAAAGCTAGAGTCAATTGAGAAGGTCAGTGAGTGCCCAAGTATTGGAGTTAGACTGTCTCATAATATAAAGTGGATTACTCAAGGTTGTGTAAATAAAGCACACCTCAATCGACAACTATATGGAAGTAGTAACCCAAGAGACAAAATGGCGTCAACTCTTGTTCCAAAGGCTAGGGTTCTACATTCAATACTTCTTCATTGTGTTCTACCAAGATTAGGTTTGAAGCACATTGTGACAATGATTGATGAACAATATCTATTTCGCCTACTCAATCTTTAAGCTATTAATCTTTCGTACATAATTTTGAAGTACATGATGAAGTCAAAAAAGGATTCTAACTCTTTACCGTATGGTATGCTGTTGACAAGGATTTTTAGAGATTCTGGAATTCTTCTCGACAGAGGTAATAAGATAAAAATGGATTTGAAAAGCATTATTAATGCCACCACTATTAGCATAATGGGATTAAAGCATAAAGATGAGGCGGATATAGCTTTTACATCAAAAGAAAAATCCGAGGGGGAGTATATAGTAAAACGGAGTAGGAGTGAATGTATTACGCCTACAAAAAGGGCAAAAACCTTGACCAACAGAAAGAATATCAACAAAAGAAAAGACTGAGAAATTGTCTGATGTATCAATCAAAACTAAGACGATTCCACAGGAACAGGAAAGCGGTTTTAAACAATCAGCTCAATAAGTGTCTTTGAAGAGAAGGCAGAACTATATCCATTGAAGATTTCAAATGATCGGTATACAATCTATCAAATCACGAGCAAAACTTTGATAAAAATTGTGCCAGACATACAACCAAGATTTTAACATCCTATCCCCATATTAAGGGTTAGAACCTATATTTCAATAATGAAGAGAATAGCAATGTGAGAGTTGGAAAAACTTGCATTTCATACTCAGTAGAATGTCAGCATAAATGCATGTGAATTTGATTCTTTGCCCACATGAAAATAATTGTACATGCACTTATTGACATTTCAGGCATATTGAATAGTAATGGAATAGATTGAGGATTGTGGTTATAGTGAATGAGTAGAATGAAATGGAGTAGAAAGATTAGAAATAAAACTTAAGGGTTGGATTTAGTGAAGGAAATTATGTTGGAGAAGTTTACTGAGAATATTTAGTATAGGAGTTTTAGATTGTGGAGTAGAAAGTTATGGTCTTTATAAAGGGAAGATGTTTATGAGCATAGATGTATCGTCTGTGATGATGTCATATCGTTTGTGATGATGTCATTCGTCTTAATAGATGTATTGTCTGTAGAGACGTATCGTTTGTGATGACGTCATTCGTCTTAAGAGTTGTATCGTTTTAAGTTGACTTTGCTTCGTCTTAAGTTAACCTCGTTTCATCTTAAGAGTTGCATCGTCTTAAGTTGACTTTGCTTGGTCTTAAATTGACTTTTGTTTTGTCTTCCCTTTTCGCTTCGTCTACTTATGGCATTCATTTGCTTTGCCATTCGTCTGCTTATTGCTTCATCTTTTTATAGCATTCGTCTGCTTTGCCATTCATTTGTTTATTGCTTCATCTGCTTTTGCATTCATCTGCTTTTTGCATTCTTTTGTTTTTTTGAATCGTCTGCTTTCCATTCATTAGCCCTTTTTGCTTCGTCTACTTATTGATTCGTCTACTTATTGCTTCGTCTGCTTTCTACTTATGTGACCAAACTTCTTCTTTTGTACACTATCCGTTTGATGCTATCGTTTGGTCCATCTTTGACCTTTCAGGTGATAGAATTTGTCTCCAATGTCTTTATGAAAGATGTAGATATTAAAGTCCTCTTTCAAACCATCCAAAAAGGATCTTGATCCGATACCTATAGCGAAAGTTATGCTAGTTGCCCCAAAAGAAAAAGTTTCAATATGATTTAGGACAAAACCAAATTGAATGATTTTGATGTCAATGGAGACATAAGACATAGGGGAATACGTTTTTAGAAGAAAATGTTACACAATGACTTTAGTATCGGGGTTAAAAAGAACATGTAAAGTTGACCCGAAATGATATGTTATGGTAAAAATCTGAAAGTGAGTAAAGGATTATGATTTGTGATTACAGTGGTTTTATTTAGTCATAAACTTAAGTGTAAATTATACTTAAGTGAGTTTTAATAAAGGGAAGTGGATAAGAAATGGATATGTTTCCTAGCTAAAGTTAAGATTTTTATTACCTTAAAAGGCTAGCTGCTGTCTTTATCTTTATCATTTTTGAAACTTCTTTTTTTGGAGTTTCACCAACTCGGAGCTTTTCATCAAATATTCATCGAAGTTAAACCTTGCTTTCTCTGTTTGTCATCATTTCCACTTTGATATTTCTTTCTTCTATTCCAAGAAAAACCAAACCTCCCTGTCAACTTTCAAGTTGATGTACGTGGGTGTATGAGTGATTAGGGTTACGTGATTTTGCAGAGATTGGAGCTTCAAGCAAGTCAAGTGTCCATGTTCAGGCGTTTCTAGAATTAGGAAGCAAATGCTTTATGAGCGTAATGTGAGTCAACCTAGATGATTTCCTAGGATTGATTTGATTTGATTTGATTTGTTTAAACTTCCAATATTATTGAACTACTTGTGATTTGTTTCTAAATTCCAGACTTAAAGTCTGAGGAGTTTAATAGTTGGGCATGTATTGGAAGTGTTCTGATTTGACGTGAAATCCTATATGGTATGTGAATTCTCAACAAAAGTGAATACTGAACTTAGGTTCGATGATTATGAGCTTTGTTTGAGTATCATATGTGATTGTGGTATATGACATGTATGTATTTGATGCATTTTAGAAAATGCATGTTCAGATAAAGATGTTGTGACTCGAGTTTCCAATATGAAGTGCTTCCACGTAGAGCTTTGCTCTGTGATTTCTGATTCTGCCCATAGAACTATGCTCTATGATTCTGTTCTGAATACGCCCTATGGGCCAGTATTTGTATAAGTAAGTGATAGGCACTCGGTCACAAAAATAAGAACGAATATGAGTCTCATGCATATAGCATTATAAGACTAAATTTCTTTGAATAATTTGGAAAGTTGAAATGAGTGATAAATTGATATGAATTATTGCTGTACTTGTCTACGTGAATTGCATGATCATATGAGATACCATGTTATGTGAATATCAGGAATATAAATATGATCTGAATGAATATCTGTGAAATATGTGATATATGTATGTGATCCGGTGAAATCATCAACGATGGTTCACTCATTGAGTTTGCAAAACTCACCCAAAATTTGCAATTATTTTTTAGGATCAGAAGAATACCCCATTACGCCAACGGGAGTATCCCTACAGCATACAAGTGAAGGATAGAGGTCGGGATCAGTTCGCGTCTCCATTGCATTTCTTCATTTTGGTATTGAATTGCTTATTCTGTAACTTTTTGTATAAATTTGTATTTCAAAACGACTAAAGTGTTTTGTATTTGTGAAAGGGCCCAAATGGCTATTGAAATTTCTAATGACTATATTATGTGATTGAAAATGTTTATGAATGAAAGTGGGTCCTATGTGATGATTGACTTCTGTATAATATGTTTGTGGTTTCAGAAATAAAAGAAAATTTTATACTGATTTTTGAGTGATCGAGTGCTCTAGCACGCCACCCTCGCGGGGCATGAGCTCAGACATCACCCATCAATGTCAGGTTCGGGTTATGCGGGAGTGGGGTGATACAAAGACACTCAAACCTTTGTGAGAAACGAAGAAAAAGGGAAAAAGAAGATGCTTCCTGAGGGAAATCTAGACGATCTTTCACAAGAAGAGATTTAAGTAGTAGTGAAGAACATAGATGCTGCATGCAATGTAGCTCAACCTGGAGGTAGCTATGTTTCACACCACATTTTGAAAGCATCAGGAAGTAAATTTGGAGTTTCAATCACAGATGAAAATTTCATGCTAGTTAGGAAAGTGTAAGAAGGACAATATAGAAGTATCATGTTTGAAGGTGTCAATTTCAATTTAGAAACCTTTGTGCTTTTTATCATGCATTTGATACCTTTAGGTTTCATACCTTTAGTCAATAATGTGTTACATCTTCTTGGGCAACCAATTCTGAAGTTACCTAGACCTGATGATCTTGATCTTCCAGAAGGAAATCAAACCTTCAGACCTCCCACAATCGAAATCATAGATTTAGACATTTTACCTTCAGAACTATCTGTTGCTGAAAATCTCCATCCACCTAGTGAAATGCAACAAGATTCTACTGTTAATTCAGAGTTCTTAAAGCATTTCATGAATTGGAAGGAAGTCAGTCACTACAGAAGGACATCCAGGAAGCTTTAGCAAAAGAAATTGAGGAAGTTCATGCTAAAGTTGATGACCTAAGTGATTCAGTGGGTGATCTTCATGAGGCAGTAGCATATCTAAGGGTTACTATTGACCAAAACCTCAAAACGATTCGCACTGACATGCAACATATATTTTCTAAAATTATGCAGCATCTTCATTAGCTTTTTTTTGATTAATAACAAATAGGGGGAGAAGAGAAGAAAAATAGAAAGAAGAGAAGAAATTTTTGTATATTATATAAGCATTTCTTATATCTTTGTTGTCTCATTATTCATTTAAATATTATTCGTCTATTCATCTGAATATCATTTTATCTTTCTAAAATTATGATTGTTTGTTATCATCAAAAAGGGGGAGATTGTTAAGTCAAGTAGACTTCTCTTCTATTAATTTTGGTGATAATCAAATAATAATAATCTTAGAAATATATGAACTGTTTTGATAAGTTTGTTAAGTGTGCAGAAAAATGTAAGTAACACTTAGTCATCCCAGACGATACGTCAACAACAGACAAAGCACAAATAACAGACGAAATGCAAACAACAGATGAAGCGCAAACAATAGACGAATCGCAAACAACAGATGATACATGTCATCACAGAAGAAGCATAAAAAACAGACGAAGCGCAAACAACAGACAAAGCGCAAATAATAGACAAAGTGTAAACAATAGATGAAGCGCAATCAATAGACGAAGTGCAAACAATAGACAAAGTGCAAATAATAGACAAAGCGCAAACAACAGACGAAGCATAAACAACAGACGAAGCACAAACAACAGACAAAGCGACGATATTAGATGATACAAAAGGAAGATACTCTAGAACGTCAGACAATTAGTTAGTTAGAGTTAGTTATAAAAATCAACTAAATAACGGTTTCTTGAAGATTCAAGAAGCAGTGTTCAAGAAGACAGTGGAGACTAAGGCTATAAATACTAGTCCTCGTTGAACACTAAAATAATTTTTGCTTACAAGAGAGAAAAACTGTGATTGTATAATACTTAAAAAAAATATCTATTCGAAGTGCAAAACAAGAGAGCAAATCCTACTGTAACGTAAAGCTCAAGATATCTTTCTTAGAGAGAAAGAAAAGGCTATAACCTGGAGATAAGATAGCAGAAAGAATACTTTATCAAAGAGACCTGAAGAGGCTTTTGAAGGGAAGAAAGAATAATTGTAAAAGTTGGAAAG
>JANSVA010003484.1:0-16438 GCA_025504915.1 Erythroxylum reticulatum | reverse complement strand
TATGCCTTATAGCCTTTTAACCTTAAGTGATCTTCCAATTTTGCCCTTATACATTCTTACTTCTTCAATTTAACTTAAACCATACTATACTCTAACTTAATCTTAATTTCTCCATTTAATACTTCTAATTTCATCAATCTAAGAAATAAATCCTCCAATCATTGACATGATAATTAAAATCCAAACAAAATAATTTACCTAGTAAGACCAAAAAATTTAATTTATTCATGCTTAATAAAATAAAGAAAATTTGGGGCCCAACAACTGAATTGTTTTTTCAAAAACTCAATATGAACTTCTGAACTTCCAATCAACAACATATCATCTACATAAATCGATAATACTGAAATGCCATCTTATTGTAGCTTTACATAGAGTGCTGGCTCACTGCAACTTCTCTTGAAGTTGATCTCCAGCAAAAATGTGTCAATTCTTGAATACCAGCATGTAGGAGTTTACTTTAATCCATAGAGTGCTTTTTTCAGCCTGTATACACTCTCCTCCTTTCCTTCTATCACAAAACCCTCCGGTTGTTGTACATAGATCTCTTTGTGTAGTACATCATTAAGGAAGGCATACTTTGCATCCTACCTTCCAACTATTCTCAACTGCAAGTGCTAAGAGAAGTTTGATAGTTTCGATCCTAGCCACTAGTGCAAATGTTTCTCCAAAATCTACTCCTTCTACTTATGCGTACCCCTTCACCACTAGTCTAGCTTTATGCTTATTGATAGAACCATTAGGATTCAATTTGGTTTTGAATACCCACTTAAGTCTAATGACCTTCTTATTAGGTGGTTTGTCTACCAAAGTCCAAATTTCATTCTTATTGATCATGGAGATTTCTTCCTTCATGGCTTCAAACCGTTTCAGGTTCTAAAGTGCTTTATGAATCTTTGAAGGCTCCAGCATTGCTTCATTGCTTCTTTCATAAATCTCTGCTAAAATTCTTGTTCCTCTTACTGGCAGATGGTCTATATCATTATCCTGAACATCTGGATTTAGCTCCTCCTCTAAGTTCCACTCATTCTGCTCAAATTGGTTCTCTAGATTTTGCTTCTCTTCATAGTCCAACTCATACTGCTCAAGTTGATCCTAATCCTCTACCTTGGATTCACTCCATACCATATTTCATGTGGTGTCTTGTCTTCAAGAGATCGAGTATGCAACCTATTCAAGAGAAAACATGCAGTGGAGGTTGCTTCTATCCAAAAATGCTTAGGAAGCTTCTTGTCTTCCAGCATGCATCTCAACATCTCCACAACTGTTCTATTTCTCCTCTCCATCACTCCATTCTATTATGGAGTGTAGGATGTGGTTAGAGGGTGGGTGCTTGATACCTACATCTTTACAAACTAATTGAAATTTGTCAGAAATAAATTATGAGCCATTATCTGTTCTGATAGACTTAATGCTCAATCTAGTCTAGTTTTCAACCAGGATGGAAACTCTTCCTCCGACACTAAGTTACCCTGGAGGAATCAACATGGAACTAGTATATAGCAACTCTCACACAATAATTTGAAAAGGACACTTTTAAAGACCCAACAATATATTTTAAGGTCCTTTAACAGACAAGGAGTGTATAAGGCTATTTCTCCTTATTTGACAGATACTCATTTTGCCTCCAAATTCATAAGACACGCCTGGTGGGTTTCTTTATAAAATGGCTAAAACCTAAAATAAAGCTAACCATAAACTGTTAAACCTTAAGTTGTTACAACAAACTTATTCTTCAACTAAGAAATAAGAGGCTATAATCACAACTCGTTTTCTAAACTATAAGGGAACTACCATGTCACAAAAAACTAGATATAACCCTTCAACCGTCTCATCCTTGTAATATACAATCTATGAACCATTCAGAAGCTCTCTTGCCTTAGACAGACACCCACACCCTCTATATAAACCTCTTCTGGAACTAACTTGGAAACTTAGTAGAAAATAGTTCGAGGGAAAAAAAGGGGCTAAAGGAGTCTATTTTTGGTGTGATGATGAGTACATACCTAGCCACAAATGTAAGAAGCAAGGGAATATGTTTCTTGTGGAAAATGAGGATTTTGAACCGGTGATAGAGGAGGAAAATGAGGAAGCAAAGTGTTGCTATTACTTATCATTAAAGAACTAAAAATTATACTACTGAAATTAGATAATAAAGAAAAGAAAGAAATCATAACAACAAGTTTCACTTTAGGAATGCAGAGAAAACAAGAAAGAGATTAAATGAAAAACTTAGTGATACATTGAGTTTTTATTAAATATATTGTTAATGGGTATTTTATATTGATTTTAGATACATAATTTTCTAAACTCTTGTCCATTTAATGTTTAAATTGCACTAATTATGAGTTATTTGTTTTAATTTTAGGTACACACTAGATTTGGAACCTTGCATGTACACTCTCACACCCATGCAAGATATGGACATTCATTTAAATGTTCGATGTAGTAAAAGGTGGGCTGAAGTAATATGAGTGTACTGTGTGACATGAAGAGGGGCTGGACAAATAAAGAGGTGTGTGACAGCTATACGTGAGTGAGTGGTGTGTGATGTGTGGTTGAAAGAAAAGAAAAATGTGAGCTAAAAACATGTGAGGCTTAATTAAAAAGAATTGTACAACAGTTGAATGGAGACAAAAGAAGATGGTTGTGGCAAGAGAGCTGAAAAGAGGGTTAGGTATGAATGGGGTACATGGAC
Organism: Erythroxylum reticulatum; assembly: GCA_025504915.1. Lineage (NCBI taxonomy): Eukaryota > Viridiplantae > Streptophyta > Magnoliopsida > Malpighiales > Erythroxylaceae > Erythroxylum > Erythroxylum reticulatum. The sequence continues at coordinate 13,740 of JANSVA010003484.1, read as the reverse complement.
ATCAAATGGAGAAAAAACAAAATAATATAGCTAGCAGCAGTGCAGAAAGTGAAGAGAAAGACGTGATTATAGGCGTGGATGAGGGAGACACCAAAAACGTTGGCAGCTTGTGGCATAGAAAAGAAACGTAGGCAGCTGGTGGTAAGAAGACAACGAAGCAGCTGGTGGGTATAAAAATAAAATAGCGAAGCCAGCAGTTGTGTGTGAAGTGGAGGTGGCAAGGAAAGAGAGACTCCATTGATTCATAGCATTCACTTTACACCATAAAGAAAACATACTCTCCACTTAAAACGTTGCAGCTAGTGGCTAAGGAATAACGTTTTGTCTAGGAGATAAAATCAAAGCAGCTGGTGGAGTGCGTGAACCAATGTTGAATTATCTGGGCTAGGAGAATAATGTTACACCATTGAGGAGACTCTCCTTACACACGTTATAGTAGCTGTGGAAAGAGGACATGAAGGTATAGGATAAGATGTTACTTGGGGAATCGTGGCAAGAGGAGAAGAAGACAGCTGGTGCATGAAAAAAGGTTTATGCGTGAGCTAAGGGAGAAGACACAGAACATTGCATGCTGGTGTCTAAAAAATGAAAACACGTTGAGGCAAGAAGTTGGTGGCTTAGGAGATTAACGTGGTAGCTGGTGGAGATATGAAAACTTTGCTGGAGGTGGCAACGAAAGCTAACAGCCGGTGGTAAGGTAGACAACGTAAGCAGCTATCACAAAAGGACAACAACGAAAGCAACAGCTAGTGGACATTAAATGAAGTAATATAGCTGGAGGCGTGAAAGCATAAATGAAGTTGGCCAAGCAGCTACAGTAGCGGGAGAAAACTTAACATTGGATGTTCTTAATTTATTTTTTATTCCTTATTTATTTATTTTCTAGTTGTAGGATCCATTGGAATGCCCTTTCCACCTAGACCCCATGACCATAAGATACCTCTCAAGGAAAGGGTGGAGCCAATAAATTTAAGGCCTTACAGATATGGAAGCCTACAAAAGAGCATCATTGAAGAACTTATTTAGGACCTCTTATGTCAAAGGGTCATCCAATAGAGTCATAGTCTATTCTCCTTAATAGCGTAGGTTTAGGAAAAAGCCAACTTATGGTGACTTTATACGGATTATCAAGAATTGAACAAAAATATAACTAAGGATAAATTTACCGTACCTCTCATCAAAGGGCTACTGGATGAACTGTTATGGGACCACTTGGTTCTTTAAGTTGGACCTTAGGAGTTAGGTATGACTAATACAAATAAGTACGTGCACGTCAAATGCACATAAAATCACCTTCAGGACACACAATAGGCATTATGACATTTTAGTGATGCCTTTTTGGTTCACTAACATACCACCGACCTTTTAGAGCTTAATGAATGAATTATTTCAAGGACATTTAACTTGTTATGTTTTGTCTTTTTCAATGACATCGTTCTTTTCAGTAATACCTTTAAATATCATGTTAAAAACTTGAAGATTACCTTGAATATCTTGCAGGTCAATCATCTTCACCTTAAAGGCTATAAGTGCAACTTTGGAACTTCACGAGTGGAATATCTTGGGCATACCATCTCCAATGATAGAGATGGTGTTGTAATAGATCCTAGAAAGGTGGATACCATTTCAAAAAGGCCATCTCCTTCTAACGTTATGGAGTTAAGGGACTTCATCGGCCTAACGGGGTACTATAAATGCTTTATCCAACATTTCAGCATCCTTATTTTTCAAAAAAACATTTCAGCATCCTTAACAAATCTCTAATTGATCTATTTAAAATCAATGCCTTCGAGTGGAGTTAAAAAGCTGAAAGTGTATTCCAAAATTTAAAGAGATCACTTACCAATTCCCTCGTATTGATAATGCCCAACTTCTCCCAACCCTTCTTAGTTAAGGTAGATAATATTAGAGTTTAATGGTGTATTAGACATTTTTTTAGATAGAAAGAAGAGAAGAATAATAAGCAAGTTTCTTTGTATTATCAACTCTTTAGATTCTCTACAATAACAACTTATTACAACTCCTTATAAAGCCTAAAATATTAGATGAAAACTTTATAAATTCTTGTAACAATAAATAATAGAATTCTAAACAGCGCAATTAGTTCTAATCATTTTTCACTAAAATAACCATAACTTTTTAAAGAGAAGTTCAAATGACTTAGAACTTTCACTAACTAAAAATAGACTTAATGAGCTTTAAATTAATAAGTTACACCCCCAAAATGACCATCATTTGACCTTTCAAATTCTCTCTTAAATTAGCCTTAAATTATGCTCACTATAAACACTTTAACTAATGAACTAGATTAAGTTTAGATTTCCAACAGATAATTGTAAATATGAGTTGGGTCTATTAATTCAAGAAGGATATCCTGTAGATTTTTTGAGTAAGCTACTCTTATATAAATATGAATGGTTACATATATATGAGAAAGAGTTTATTGATATTGTAATGGTAGTAAGTTATTGGCATCAATATTTAAATGAGAGGCCTTTTATAATTTATACAAATCATTAAAGGTTGAAGTTAATATTGGAGCAAAGGATGCAAACCCCTTTCCAATAGGTATAGTTTCCTAAGTTACTAGGGTACAACTTCAAAATTAGATACAAAAAGGGGGGAAATTTGAGTAGCTAATGTTTTATCAAGATTTTTTTAGTGTTGAGCTTAGTATACGGGTATGCTTAGGGAAGGATCACGAGGGGGGAAATTACAAAAGTTTTAAAGGGGATGGGGAGCGGCAGGGTAGTAGGACCGGATGACATCCCTATAGAGGTAGGGAAACATGTAGGTGTTATAGGTATTAAGTGGTTAGCTCAGCTCTTTAATGTGATCTTTGAGTCTGCCAAGATGCCGGATGAATGGAGAGTGATTTGCTTAATCCCTTTGTACAAGGCCAAAGGGGACATACAACACTGCCAAAACTATCGCGGCGTCAAACTATCGAGCCATACCATGAAGCTGTGGGAGAAGGTGATTGAAAAGAGAATTAAGAAAATTGCTTCAATATCAGCTAACCAATTCGGGTTTATGCATGTTAGGTCCCCGATAGAAGCACTACACTTGCTTCTGCGCCTAATGGAATGCTACAGGGAACGGCAACGGGACTTACATATAGTTTTTATAGATCTAGAGAAGGCTTATGACAGGGTTCTTGGAGACCTCATATGGTGGTGTTTAGAGGCAAAGGGCATTCCTACAACGTATATCAGAGTGATTAGGGATATATATGAAGGAGCACTAGTTAGCGTCAGGACGGTAGGAGACGACACAGAAGCATTCTCTATTGGTGTTGGCCTATACCAAGGCTCAGCTCTAAGTCCTTTTCTATTCACTTTAGTGTTAGATGAACTTACCAAACATATTCAAGGGAAGGTACCTTAGTGTATGCTATTTGCTGACGATATTGTCCTAGTGGATGAAACCAAGGAGGGGGTAAATGCCAAGTTAGAATGTTGGAGGGAAGCGTTAGAGACGAAAGGCTTTAAAATGAGCAAGTCCAAGACCGAGAATTTAGAATGCAAGTTCTCAGGTAGCCAGATGGTACAGGCAGCGGTATCCATTGGCACTGACGTCATACCACAAAAGTTGAATTTTAAATACCTCGACTCCATCATTCAGTGCGATGGAAATATCGATAATGATATATTACATTGTATTAGATCTGGGTGGACCAAATGGAGGAGTGCATCAAGTTTTTTATGTGATAAAAAGGTTCCCGTAAAACTCAAAGGGAAGTTCTATAAAATAGCGATTCGGCCCATTTTATTATATATGGCAGAATGTTGGTCAGTTAAACGTAGACACACGAGGCAGTTGGTGGTCGCAGAAATGCGTATGCTTAGGTAGATGTGTGGCATTACCATAAGGGATATGGTCCAAAATTAGGTAGTTAGAGAGAGGCTACAGGTAGCAAGTATTGCAGACAAGTTGAGAGAGAGAAGGCTTAGGTGGTTTCGACATGTGCGCAGGATGCCCTCTATTGCTCTGGTATGACACGGTGAGCTAATAGACCTATGTGGATACAAGAGGAGGAGGGGAAGGCCTTACAAGACCTGGAGGGAAGTGATCAAGAAAGATATTTCAGAGTTGTCCCTCACTGAGGTAGTTGCTAGGAATAGAAAAGTCTGGCGTGATAGGATATGGGTAACCGATACATGTATCACATAGGAAGTTCAACCAACTAGGGACGCTGAAAACATAGGATTGTTTTTCCCGCAGGGCTGCTTAGTGTTCCTTAAGGCTGCTCAATGAAGACCCCAGTGCGACTAGCGTTGTAACGGGCCGGTCTTTACAAGGTGTAAGGTACTGACAACTCGGGTTATGCATCAGGTATATCTTCGTCCTTTATTTTCCTTATTCCTGCATCATTATTTTGTATATCACATCTGCATGCGGGTCTACCGGAAATAGTCTCTCTACTATGTAGGGGTAAGGCTGCGTACTATCAGACCTCTCCAGACCCCATTGCACTGCGGAATTTTAGACTAGGTGTGATGATGATGATGATGATAAGCTTAGTATACTAGCCTCCTAAGTTCAAAATCATCTATTGGAAGTAATAAAAAGTAGTTGGGATAATGATTATATTGTCAAAATTTTAGTCAGCAAGTTAACTAAGAGCAAACTGAATTTTAGTTCTTATTAATGGATCTATGGAATTCTAAAGTGGTAATTGGTCGTGATAATAGTTTGAGAAATTGCATTATATGCTTAAGGTATGAAAGTTCAACAGGAAGTCACTTAGGGGTATTTGGAACCATAAAAAAAATTATAGGCCTTATTTCACTCGAAAGGTCTATAAAGGGTCATTTGAAACTATGTCAGGAATTGCCAAACATGCTAATTTAACAAATGTGAAACCATTCCTTAAGCTACATTACTTCAACCCTTGCACATTCCTAAAGGTTGTTTGATTAATATCCGTAAGTATTTTTTCAAATGTCTCCCTTTTTCTAATCACTATTCAACAATTAATGGTTATCAATAGTTTTAGCAAATATACATATTTTTGGCACTAAAACATCCTAATTTAGCAGAGGCAGTAGCTAACTTTTTCCTTTCCAATATGTTTAAGTTAACAGCATGCTAAGATAATCACAAGTGCTCGAGACATAGTGTTCTTAAGTCATTTACTATAAAAATTTTACAAGCTACAAGGGTTAGGGTCACATTTCTCCTTGACTTATCATCCCAAATAGATGGACAAATTAAAGCCCTCAATTGCTCCTTGGAAACTTACCCAAGGTATATGACGGGAGATTATCGAGGTGAGTGTTGTCAATGGCTTCCACTAGCATAATAGTGTTATACACCATCTAACACTGCTTAATTAACACCACTACTTTTGAGGTGTTATACAAGTATCTCCCATATATATATATATATATATATGTCCTCTAACTTTCCAAAGTCTCTAATTGATGGTGGTTAATAATATTTTGCAAGAGAAATAAATGACCATTTAGGTGATCAAATTTCATTTATAGAACATCTAAGACAAAATGCATCAACAAACTAACAAAAATAGAACAAAGAGGGAATTTTGCATTGATGACATGGTGTTTGTCAAACTCTAATCTTATTGATAAGGAACCCTGCTTAGGCAACCTAATAAAAAGTTATCCCTAAGATTTTATGGTCGTTTCAAAATTATCAATAAGGTGGGATCATATTCAAGTTTCCTCCTAAGATGTTTATATATAACTTATTTCATATATCACAACTTAAATGGCATGTTATTCCCATTAGCCTCGTGTCACCAATACTACTATCCTATCTAAGTGTAGGGTAAAAGGTATCATAGCAATTCTAGAGTGAAGCATAGTTAAGAGGCATAACAAGCCTGCAACTCATGTTCACGTGAAGGGGGTCTGGCTTAAAGAAACGAACAACTTAGGAGTTCTTGTTTAACCTTTAGGAATGATATCTACGCTTAAACTTTATTAAAAAGGTTCTTTGACAGGGTGATGGTGTTCATAGAAAAAAACTCAAAGGAAGAAGATGATTATTGATCATGACTCTTAAACATTATAAAGCGACTTCGTTTATCCTCAAATTTACATGACCTTAAAAAATTTCAATTGTTAGCATTGTTACCACATTTTTACATTTGAATTCCTTATGTAACTATTATCAATAGTTACAAATATAGGTGTTGGCTAGAAAGGAGCATCAATAACAACTTATATTCCATCTCTTTCTCTCTTTATATATATCTTCTCTCTCTTTTTTTTGTCACTATAGTCCTCTTCTTTGGCATTTATGCCTTATTCCTTCCCATCTTTTTGTCTAATTTTTTTCTTTGGCATTGATGTGTTGACCATAAGCAACTCATTATAAATGCTTCATTTTTTTGTTAACCCCAAAGATTTTATTTCAATGGTTGGTCAGTGAAATTGCTTTAGAATTATTACGACTTAAAATTTTCTCTCTTTAAAATTATGCAATGAAAACTCTAAAAAATTACTGCAACATGAATAAATACATTACTTATTAACTACATAAGTCATAACAATTTTTAGTTAGATAATGGAAATTTTATATTTTTTTAATGACTCTTCTTAAATCCCACTCACACTTGCAAATAATTGTGGAAATTATGCATCTTAGAAGTCGTAAATGACCAATCTCCTATTGGATTATAAAATTCTTAGCTATAAAATGGAACTAATATTTATTTATCGTAAACTGACTTTAGATATCCTTTTTAGACAAAACAAGATATCCTTTCTCGTGTTGATATTCAATCTATTCTTAATAGTACAATTACCCTAACAATAAGGAATTACAACACTTCAACTTAGGCCTTACAAAATTATAGGTGAGTTTTGATAATCACTCTACCATTCATATGCTTTTAATTTTATCTTTCCTTATGTCTGAGAAAAAAGAAAGTAAAATTGTAACAATAAATATAAGCAAGGTGAAAAATCTTGTTAATGATTTATTACTTACTAAATGAGCTTCAAACATTGCCCAAATATTATCTTATACATTAAAATGTTTGAATGGCGAGTTTAAATAATTAACTGTTACAGTTTATAATCTTGATACATATATGTTCCTTAAAGACCTTTATGATATGTTACTTAGTAAAAAATTTATTAAAATTCACAAAAAAAATCAAAAAAAGAAGATGAAGTACAAATCACATCCCAATTTACTTAAAAACGTTGTAGTGGTTCTGTAGGACATTATAGCGATTGAGCAAGCTATTATGGAAACGACAACCATGCCCTTTATAGCTCAAATAATGTTGATAACAAGTAATCACCTTCTTATGAACCAAACATAAGCTCTCGAAATTCTCCATAATAGAATATATATTTTCATTGTGGAAATCAAACCCAATATAGTATTCTTTATTAACTTTGTGACAAATTAGGATAGGGAAAAAACTTGTTGATCTCAGCATAACCTTGTTATTCTTCTTGGCTTTAACCACATTTAGCCAAAGGAGAACTAAATCACTAGAATGATAATTAGGTACTTAAACTTTGGCTTCACACACCACATCACTTTTGATCTTTAAAATCTATCATTGCACTATGAATATGTTATTGACAAGGATATTATAGTCGACAATGCTAATGATATATACATGTATATATATCTTTTATTAGTTCCTCTTATATAATCTTTAATATTTATACTTTTACTTTAGATATTATTTTGTGCACACCCTTGATTAGAAAAAAAAACCTTAATATCCTTCTCTTAATTTTGTAAATAAAATAATAATTCAATTAGTTTTTTCCTAAATACTTTCTTGTGTATGATTTGAACATGGGTGCTTGCCTAGATAAAGGGCAAAATAGACATAACTTATATGAGTGATATCCTCAACTCCTTCCATCAAGTCATCTAATCTCAATCTTTCAGCATCCATATCATCATTTATGACATCAATGTTTTGATCACCTCTTTCCTCCAATTTAAGATAAAATTACAACTATTAACATATTCCATCTTTAATTACCTCTATAAAATTAATTATATGACTTTTGTCTTAGTAATAAAAGTAAAACTACCCTTTACTAGGTCGTTTATCTTATGCGATAAACCATTTCAATTTATATATTCAAATGTTTAGGGTATTGCACCTATGAATTCTATTGGAAAATTTTTATTCTATGTAATTTTTCTCTATTAGTTTATAAAAGACACTTAGTTCTATCATCTAAAGATGAAATATGATATGTGCAAAGTGTTTGGGAAATTTTTCAATATCATTGAAAGCCACTTTCATACTAAAATTAATACCATTTATATAGCTAGTGGATGAGAATATGCCCACAATATTCACTTAACCATGTTGACTCTAAAGAATGCAAACACCACCATATTGTTGAAATTCGTCTTACATTCCTACATATTGCTACTATGCTTATTTTTTGGTTTCATGCTTCTCGAAGTACCATATAACTAGTTAATAAAATCCGCACTCTAGTTTTTAATCGTCATACCCTTTACCATAAGTTGTTTAGACATAACCATAATTATACCTAACGTAGGGTTTTTAGTTATCTTTTTACCTTTTGTTTCAACCTCATAATAGTTATAATCTTGAACCTTAATATTGATCATATGTATATCTTGGTTTTCCTTTACACATCATTCCTTTATTATTATGACATGTTATTAACTCACATCTCTCTATAGAAGTGTTTTCTTTTCCAAGAAAAATTATTTCCATACTAAACTAGGTCATATTCAAATAAAATTATTCCAATTCCACCTTATCTAAACACCTTTCAAATTTCATAAAAAATTATAATCAATTCAAAACTTCTACTAGTGATGATCTTGACCAAGTTTCCTTACTCCTTTACATACCTCTTTTTATCTTCAACATTCTTACTTCCAATCCAATATTGCATAAATTATCTTAAATTCATCTTCTTCCCGGGTCACTCTTTAACATACCCATCACAGGTGAATAGTTCACCTTGTTTACCCTACCTAACAAGCACCCGTATTGGTGACACGCCATAAGTGAAGAATTTATATCCCTCCATAAAAGTAGCACTTCTTTTGTCATCCCTTTATCTTCTACATAAAACATTATTACGTTTGTAAAATCAACAGAAACCTTAATTGCCTAGTTGCTTGATATAATCCTTATTTTATAGAAAAAGGATTTCATTAATGTTATGGAATTTATTATACGAAAACCTTGAGTCCCATTGTTAAACTTACTACTGCATGTCCTATACTTCTTATTATTATAACATATGGATAGGTTTTAAGTCAACTGAATGTTAATAACACCTTATTGCAAGCCACTCTCTTTGATTGTATTTTTGCTTAACAACCTTAAGGGTTTTTTAATCCTTAATATCTGACTTATCTATTGTAACATCCCGTTACCCATGTTAAGGCTAAAATTGTAAATGTCAGAGATTCACTAAGAGATTAGAAATGTATTTCATTCTCATGCTTTATGTGATATGCTCATGCAAATGAATATTGAATCGTTACACATGAAAATGACTGTACACACATTCATTGACATTCTGGGTATAATTGTTTGTAAATGTGAGTATATTGAGAAATGTTGGCCCCCAAAATTTCCTTCTTGATGAATAAGTATGATTTACAGTAATTATGAGGTCTTTATGAAATTTTGTGGAAATTAATTCTTATGTTGATGTTAGAAAGATTATATGATATAGGTGGAATGAATTAAAGTGTAAACGTTATAAGAATATCCAAGGGGTGTTTTTGACAAGACACTTAAGGTTAAAAGAACATAAGCCTATAAGGAAGGGTAAAATGGACTTTTTGGACTCATTAAGGGTAGAAATGGAAGGAAAAAATGCAGTCTTGCTTTTTAAGAAGGGGGAAATCGTGAATTGAAGAGAATAAAAAAGAGAGAGTGTTATGAAGAAGAGAGAGAAATATGAAGAGAGAGAAAGAAGAGAAAACAAGCTAGGGTTTCAATTTTCTTAGCCTTCAAGAGAGATTTTGAGATTGTTTAGGAAGGTAAAAAGGAAGAGGAAGAGAAGAACTTCTATTAGAGCCAAAGACCTCTTCATTTGGTGAAAAATCAAGGTAACATTGCTTTGAATTTTTTGCATTTCTAGAAGGGTTTTAGTTCATAGAGTTAGAAAATGCATGGGTTTAAGCATTTTAGAACCAAATTTAGTGATTGTGCTTCGTGGGATTTTTAATTGAAAACCCTATTGAGTTGAGATTTGAGAGTCTAAAGAAGTCAATTTGGTAGTTGAATGATTATGCTCAGGATATTCCAAGTTTTGCAAAGTGCAAATTTTCAAGTCTTCCTTAGGGCTAAAATTCATTTACTAACTTTAAGGGAAACTCTGGATTAATCTAAGTTGAATTAGATAACATTACCTTCTAGAAAGTTGTAGCTTATCTTTCTAGCATTTCAACTGTCTATAGTATGTAATTTTTTAACATCAGAGTCGAAAGTTATGATTATTATAAGTGGAGATGCTCAAGAGTATAGACTGTACCATCTGGTGATGACGTATCGTCTGTTGATGACGTATATCGTCTAATGATGACATGTATCATCTGGTGATGACATATATCTTCTATGCACTATTCATATTTTGGTCCAATTTTGACCCTCTAGATGATAGAATCTGTCTTCTAGGTCTTCATGAAAATCATAGATATTGAATTCCTCTTTCGAACCATCTAAGAACTACCTTGATCTGATATCTCTAGAGTAAGTTATATCAATTATTCCAAATGGGTCTTAGACTGAAACTTCTTCTGGTCACTGCTGATCCTGTATCATCTGGTCCAATTCTGACCCTTTAGAACACAAAATCTCGCCTTGATGTCTTCACGAACGTTGTACATATTGAATTCTTCTTTCAAACCATCTAAGAATAACCTTGATCCAATATCTCAAGAGAAAGTTATGCTAATTGTAAAACATCTTCTGTGCATTATTCATAAACTTCTTCTGGTCACTATTTATCTTACATAGTCTGGTCTAATTGTGACCCTATAGATTATAGAATCTATCTTCAAGGTCTTCTTAAAAGTTGTAGATATTGAAATTATCTTTCAAAACAGTCCAAAGATAACCTTAATTCGACATCTATGGAGAAAGTTATGCTAATTGTCCCGAAATAGGTTCAATATGATTGAGGACAAGACCTTTTTGATTGCTTCGGCCATAACTTTGTTATCTGACCTCCAAATGACTTGATTCTTAATCTAATATATTCCTAACACATAATTCTATCTCTCCACAAAAATTATCGGCGTTAAGAATTGATTGGAAAAAGTTTGATTGAAGAAAAGTGAGGGAATATGTTGTAATAGAATGAATCGGTGTTATTTTACTGAACATACTTGGGAATTTTGAATATATCTAGATCTGTAAGGTTCCAATTGAGATGATTGTTAATGTGGAGTAAACCAGAGGCATAGGCTCACAAATTATATGTAGAAGTCAAATTTTGATCCAGTCTCTAAGATGTTCAAGTTCTATATGGAAGTTGTGCATAGTATACTATTTTAGAATGAGAACAATCCAAAAATGTTTGAAGTGTAACTTTCAAATTACTGAGCCAAATTGAATGATTGTGGTGTCACGGAAGATTAACCCAAAGGTCTGGACTTTTGGAAGTGATATAGGACTAAAATGAGAATTGGATAATTGTTTGGTCTTGTAATGCTAGAAATTACATTAATGAGTGAATTATTGGTATTAAAGTACCAAAGACGTGTAAAATGGAGATGAAGTGGTCCATTTGATTAAATTTGTGAATCGAAGAAGAGGAGTAAAGTGTATCTAGTTTAAATGAATGAGAAATTGAAAATAAGAGCAAGTAATGCTAGAAAAGAAATATAAATGATTGAATATTATGAAATGTAAAAGAACATAAGATATGAAATTTGATAATATACCCGGGATTGTCATGAACATACATTGTACTTATTCCATATACACACGTGACCATAAAATGCTTATAATTGTGCAAAGTTATTAATGTGTATATGCAATGTGTGTATTGCATAATTGTGATGTGCAGGATAAATGTTCGTATTCTAACATTTCCAGATCATAGAAGCTAGTACTACTATGGAGCATACTGTGAGTAGACCTAGTTAGTCTTACTTTATTGTTTGTTTTTTTTATGTTACGAATTGAGTGATTATGAATATTTGTGAATGTGATTTGATCATTGAATTTCAGACTATGAAGGTTCGATGATTGTGTTATATGAATGAGATATTGCAGTACTAATTATATGTGAATGTGATGAAATAAATGCTTCATAATATGAATGCATGATCATAAAGTGTTCTCAGCATAAATGTTGAATGTTGGACTAAGGTCCGATGATATATGATAGTGAATAAGTGATCAAATGTGATTGATGAATTTCACTACATTAATAAGCCAGGTATCCCTAATGGATACAGGATAGTTATCAATGAGCCCAGTATCCACTATGGATACGGGACAGTTATAGGCACTCAGTCACAACAAAGAAATAAATGAAAGTGAGTCTCATGTGCATTGCATATGAAAATTGATATGTATGTTCCAAATGAACAAAATGAATTACGTAATTGCTCTGAATATGAATTGTAAAATAAGTGATCAAAATGATTTGTGATGCTATTTGATTATGATTGAAATGATGTGAATTAAGTGATGGCATGAATTATATGTGTTTTGTGATTGAGTGAGCCATTGGGATGGTCACTCACTGAGTTCATAAAAATCACCCAAAATTTACAACTATTTTTTAGGGGTCAGAATAGTTACCCCGTTCGATAAACGGGGAGTACAGCTACTATATTCAAGTAAGAGGTAGAGGTTGGGATCAGTTGGCGTTTGCATTGATACTTTCTTATTTGTGTATTTTGATACATTTGTATAATGTGTATTTGAAAATTCTTCTGTATGTAATAACTTTCCAATTTAGAAATGTTGTAAACAAGTTTGATTAATGAGTGTAGTAACACTTTTGAATGAAACTTTTTATGAATAAGACAGGCTGAATTGATTATTGATTCTACATACGTGATTGATTAATAAATTAAAAAAATTGTACTCAATTTCGAGTGTTTGACTGTCCTAGAATGCCACCCTCGCTGGGAAAGTACTCGGATATCACTCAGGATGTTAGGTATGTGTCTCGAGAGAGTGGGGTGCTACAATATGGTATCAGAGCCCAAAATTACTATCTTATATAGGCATTTTTTGAAATATGTGTCAAGGTATATGCATTCTTGTCATGTCACAGCAAATAGCGGCAACTGATCCCCCAGTCTTAGTCACATTTATATGAGTCATATGCATGAGCATTCCTTAAGAGTTTGAGTTGTTAAAAACATTGGGAAGAATGATGATTTGTCAGAACGTGCGCAAATGAAGGTTTATGGGCAGTTAGAAATGAGAAATAGTATCTGGTTTTGTATGATAGATAAAGGTCACTATATTTGTATATGTGGTTGTATCATCGAATATGATATCCATATTGTACTGTGGTCATATATCCTCAAATGTGATATAAATTGAATACATTGTCGTGGACTGATTAAGGAAAGAAGTGATATCAATATGAATGATGAGACCGAAAGTGTACAAGTCAAGTTGGAAGAAAACAAAAATTTTTATGGCCTGGAGAGGTCAAACTTAGACTTGAAATGAATGTTGGTTAAAGTGATAAGAGTTATGATTTAGCATAAGAATATGTCTGTGAAATTGAGATCAGAATTTTAGGATGATTATGTATC
>JANSVA010003425.1:0-16449 GCA_025504915.1 Erythroxylum reticulatum | reverse complement strand
ATCAAATACTAATAATGGAACAATTTTAAGCCTATACACATGATAATCATCAAATAAACCCTTGAAATACAATATAATCAAATACTAATAATGACACAATTTTAAGCCTATACATATGATAATCATCAAATAAACACTTGAAAACACACTCAAACACCTAGAAAACATACTAAGATCTACATCTATCGACATTCCTATGCTTAAAACTTTTGCTTATCCTCAAGAAAAAACAAAAACAAAAACAAAACACAAAAACACATAATCATACATTCATGCAACATGGAATAATGGTACAATGACATCAATTCTTATGGAATCAATTTAATCGCAAACATCTATCATTCAAAATGTGTCAACATACTAACTTATTCATTTCATGTTTAAGTCATTTGAATTGAATATACATATCAATCAAAATATAAACACCCTATTTATACACCTATGGCACTTAAAAGCATGTATTTATGATTAGTGATCAATTAAAAAGGTAACTATCATTAAGTATCCTTTCATGAAGATTTCTTGCCATTTTTAAAAGATCACTAGGTTTATTTATTGTATCATCATTTTTTTCTTTAACGTTAACCTAGTCTTTTGCTGTGAAGGCAAACACCTTGTCATGAATGTCCCCTAATTATTCAACCAAGTCATGTTTTTTTATTTAGAATGGTTAGAGTGTCATTCTAGCATTTTGACACAAAAGATAAACATTTTTTCATGAATGCCCCTAATTACTTATCTATATCACACTCTCAACTGGCTAGCAACTCTATTCGTAACCTAATTTTTTCAAAAAGGGCTAATGAAATAAGAATTTATTTAACATAATTTTTAAAACATTTTCTTAGCCTACTTCATTTCTTTTTAGTTAACCATTCTCATGAAAGGTTGCTAATAATGCCAACCAATTTAATTGACTCTAATTATAAATGTATATAACAAATTTCCTTAGGTAAAATAATAGGTTTCATATGCTAATTAACATGCATATTCATCCCAAAGACACTTAAAACATGAAATTCACAAGTTAATATGCCTTTATAAATTAAATGACCATGTTCATAGCTAAACTAATTCCATTAAATTCTTGCCAATGACACATTCACTCAAGCACACATTATGCAATAAAATGTCCACACGATGTCAACCTAATCAAAACTAACATAATATGAAATGCAAATACAAATGTCACATATAAATGACATGCCAATGCATAAACGTCCCCACACTTAGACAACACATTATCCTCAATGTGAGAAACCAAGCAACACACATAGAAATAAAAAGAAATAACAATAACAAAAAGTTCAGAGCAAGAAGTAATTATGGAGATTGAGTAACGTGTAAAAGGGAGGAGAGACTTTGTCAATCTTGCATTTAATGTATTTAATTGATAAAAGACAAAAGCAATAAAATACAAAAAGCTAAAAAAGAAGATGATGAACGTGAGAAGGTTTTATAAAGGTTTAGAAACAATCTTTTAAGCCAAAATTTCTCCTAAGCTTCATCATCTTCTTCCTCTCCTTCATGTTGTCTCCATAAAACAAAGGTGAGAGCTAGCACTCTTGTCTTTGTTCTAGCCATTTCTGGATCAAAGAGTTTGCTTCAGTTAGATTCTCTGATCTCTACGTAGATATCGTTAGAGACAGTCTATTTTGGTCGTTATGGTTTGTGACAACCTGATAAGTAGAAGATTGAAGAACGAAAGAGACTGCGCATAAGGTATATGGTTATTATATGAATGAATGATTTATGTAAATGCCATGATCCTGACATTATAGTACTTCCTTGTATGGGCACATAGATCCTGGACTTCAGGAAAGTCCTGAAACAAATTTTTTTGCTTATTGCACCATGTGTATATGATGCACACACCGGGATTTTCTTACACCTACCTCATTCCAAAGGTGCAAGATGGCCATATTCATGGACATGAATGAAAACTTCATGGAGGTATTTATGGATGACTTCTTTGTCTTTGGAGATTCTTTTGATCATTGTTTATTTAATTTAGACAGAGTGCTTTAAAGATATGAGGAGTCTCATCTAGTCTTGAAGTGAGAGAAGTGTCACTTCATAGTCTAAGAGGGAATTGTATTGGGCCATAAGATCTTGTACAAGGGGATTGAAGTGGATCGAGTTAAGATTGAAGTAATTGAAACGCTACCACCTCCTACCAACATCAAGGGCATCCAAGCCTTCCTTGGTCAAATAGGGTTCTATAAACGGTTCATCAAGGATTTTTCTCTTATCGCTAGACCCTTAACTCATTTGTTAGTTAAAGATGTGCCTTTTATATTTAATGATACTTATTTGGATGCTTTTAACAGGTGGAAGAAGGCACTTACAAAAACACCCATTCTGATAACATCAGATTGGTCTCTTCCTTTTGAGATTATGTGTGATGCAAGCGATCATGCCATTGGTTGTGTCCTTGGCTAGCGGAAGGAAAAGAGGCTGCATGCCATCTAATACGTAAGCAAGACCTTGATGAGAGCACAATTGAATTACACAACTATGAAAAAGAATTTGCTTGCTGTGGTATTTGCATGTAAAGAATTTCATTCTTATCTGTTAGGCTCACGTGTTATTATTTTTATAGATTATGCAACATTAGGATATCTTTTTGCCAAGAAAAATGCCAAGGCTAGGCTTATTCGGTGAGTGTTTCTGCCCCAGAAATTGGACATTGAGATTAAAGACAAGAAGGGAGTAGAAAATGTTGTAGCGGACTACCTCTCGAGATTTGAAGGAGGGAACCATGAAGAAGAAGAGGAAATTGAGGAGAGCGTTCTGGATGAGGCTTTAATGATGGTAGACAATCCTTTTCATCCTTGGTTTGTAGATATTGCAAACTACCTTTTAGGTGGTATTCTTTCTTCTGATCTCTCTTATTAACAAAAGAAGCAATTTGTGTTTCAATGTTCTCATTATATTTGGGATGAACCTATATTGTATAAGGTATGTGTTGACAGTGTGATTTGCAGGTGTGTCCCCAAAGATGAAATGCCTGAAATTTTAACGCAATGTCATAGCTCACTTTATGCAGGGCATTATGGAGCTAAAAAAACCACAAGTCGAATCTTAAAGTGTGGATTCTATTGGCCAACTTTATTCAGGGATGCTCAAGATTTTGTGCTGAAGTGTGATAGATGTCAAAGAGTGGGCAACATATCAAAGAAAGATGAGATGCCATTTTCAAACATCATGGAGGTGGAGATATTCGATATGTGGGATATGTGGGGCTTGGACTTTATGAGACCATTCTCGTCCTCCTTAGGTAACACTTACATATTAGTTGTAGTTGATTATGTTTCCAGGTGGGTTGAGGCTATAACTACCCAAATTAATGACAAAAAAGGTGGTTCAAAGGTTCATTAAGAAGATCTTTACGTGATTTGGGGTGCCCAAAGTGATTATAAGTGATGGAGGGAGCCATTTTTGCAACAAATCATTTGAGGCTCTTATGAAAACATACAATGTTCATCATAGAGTGGCGACTCCTTGCCACCCCCAAACTAGTGGTCAAGTGGAGGTGGTGAACAGTGAGTTGAAGAAGATTTTGGAGAAGGTAGTGAGCACCTTAAGAAAGGATTGGACGTTGAAGCTAGCTGACACCTTATGGGCTTACAGGATAGCTTTCAAGACATCTATAGGAACTACTCCATATATACTTATGTATGGCAGGGCATGCCATTTACCTTTGGAGTTAGAGCATTGGGCCTATTGGATCATTAGGAAGTTGAGCAATGGCTGGAAGCCAGCAGGTGAGAAGAGATTGTTACAACTTGATGAATTGGAAGACTTGAGGTTTGATGCTTATGAAAATATCAAGTTGTACAAAGAAAGGATAAAGAAGTGGCATGATGCTCACATCAAGAAGAAGGAGTTTAAGAGTTGAGACTTGGTGCTTTTGTTTAATTAACAACCTCGATTATTTCTTAGAAAGTTAAAGTGAAGATGGAGTGGACTCTTTAAGGTTATCAAGTGTTTCCTTATGGAGCTTTGGAGTTGGAAAATGATAAGGGTGAAGCATTCAAAGTCAATGGGCATAGATGCAAGCTATACTATAGAGAGATATACTCATCAGAAAGGGAAGTCGTCTCTTTCCTTTCTTCTACTCCTTCATGAATACATATGAAATGGTCAAGCTAATGACCTTAACTTAGCATGTTTACCTTTCTTTTGCTTACTTGTTGTTTGATTTGTTTGGTTTTGATTATGTTTGGTTTGAATTTTTTTTAAGTTTTGACTTGTTTTCTTTTCAAATTTCTTGTTGGTTAGATGATTTTGATTTGTTGGTAGGTTAATTAAATGTTAGGAATGCATGCTAAGCTTAGAAGAAGGCTAAGAAGCTAGAAAAGTTGGACAATCCATGATCGTGGGAATTGGGTTGTTTCCCACAAACAAGGGAAGGCTCTTCAAAAACTTTCTAGAGCCTTAACCCACGATCATAAGAATGGGCCTATTCCCTATGAGCATGGGAAGGTTTTCCAAAAATCTTCTGGATCCTTAACCGACGAACATGGAAATCACACAAGGATTTTCATGATCGCAGGATCCTTCGACAGAAGATTTTAAAAACTCTCTTTTATTTCTTCTTTCTTCACTTTCTCACTCTCTCTCTTTGTGTAGCCGACTCTCACTAATCTTAGCTTCGAAAATCTTTCATCTTTCTCCTAGACCTTGGTATTTTCTCTACTTTTTTCATCATTATTAACTTCTTTAACACTTATTTCACATTACCCATTCAAAAATACAAGGATTTGGTGAGTTTTTATTTCTTACTCTCTTTAAAACGTGCTCAGCTCTCTTTTGCCTATTTTTCTTCTTCAATGGCTCTAAAGACGCTTGTCGCTTGGAAACCAATAGACCAATTGCGCCTTTAAGTCTCCAGAGAAGGTAAAACCAATATGAAGGCCTATTTTTGTGCCCTATTCCTAATTTTTTCGGAAGAAGAAGGTATGAGATTCCGGGACTTTAAAGATAGAGAATTATTGCATCCTAGATACTTTGATTTTGAATTGCTAGAAACTCTAGGTTTGAGGTGTAACATTGAACGATTAGTTGCAAATATTAGTTAGGGTCGTCTAATTCATTGTGATGTATCGATATACCAATGATGGCAGTAGAATTTTTCGCTACTATGCGCTATAATCCTAAAATGGACACATTCTAGTTTAGAATAGGGGTCATGTATATAAACTTGATTATACTATCATTCGTGCACTTTTTGACTTGTCCAACACGAAAGTTTTAGATGACCATAATGAATTTTTTTGGATGATTATTAGAAAAATCTTACGGGTGAAAACTCTTTTGATTCTACAAATGCACCTAGCACTTTAATTCATAGCATTGAGCATTTACTACTTCACACATTTATGTGCTTAATTGTTTTTAATAAAATTGAAAGCAATAAGTGTTCGATTAAAGAACTTTTCTTTCTTTGGTGCATGGATTACAAAGTTAAAGTAAATACCCCGTATTGCATTTTTTGGTCTATTGTGAGTTGCATTAATAAGACAAGCTCATATTTTGGTATGGCATACATTGTTACTATTTTGGCTTCATTTTACAATCTTAATGTGGATAGTGTGTGCACTGTTAACCCTGATGTGTTTGATGTATTGTATTTAAGATGCTCTGAAATTTTAATGGAACTTCGAAATCCTCAAACGCGTTCTACTATTAAGAATAGGAAGGGCAAGAACACAGCCACATCTCAACCATCTACCTTTTAGGCACCCTAAGAAGAAGCAGTCGACGAGGAACTAACATTAGTAGTAGATGTTGATAGGTTTTAGCAAGTTCTTAACCAAATGGCCGCAAATCATTAACAAATGATATGAGAAATCAATGAGCTTAGCAACTAAATGCGACAAGTACACAAGGAGCAGCGATACATCAAGAAGAAACTCCTCAAGTTCATCTAGGCAAAGAATATTGAAGTCCCCTCTCCTACGCTTTCACCACCGCAATCTCTATGAGCCTTATTACCCTTCACTTTTTATATTGTTTTATTTATTTTGTTAGTTGTGTTACTTGTTTGCTTAGTTGATGTTATGTTTGATGTTTTGATTTCTTTTTGTGGTTGCCTTATCACATTGAGGACAATGTGTTCTCTAAGTGTGGGGAGCTGACATTTTCTTTTTTAATTGCATTGTTTTAGTTTGTTTTATTTACTGTTTGCATTTTGTTAATTAGGATGCATGTTTTAGGAATATTAGGTTGTTGTTTTGTGTTGAGCAATGGAACCACACTTGAATCATTTTGATGTGTTTTTCCATAAGATTCTGTCATGCTAGTTTGAATGAGATTGAATCATACTTGAACTCGGATTAGGCTACTTGAGTAAAGAGTGAATCATGTTAAGTAATGACAAGTAGTTGGTTGTATAAGCTTACTTAAAATTTGACACTTGAGCAATGAGGTAGTGTAGAGATACATAATAAATTTTGATTTGAGCCAATGTGAGGATTGAGCTTGTATGACTCCATCTATAGTCATTTTATTTCTTTGATTATGTGATGCTTCCTTAGGTTACTACCTTCAGAACTTGCTTTGAATCGATTTGAGTCTACTGGATGCATGCTTAATAAAGATGATTAAGGCCCTTTTTTGTGATAACCCTTGGCTTAAATGACATGCCTTTTTATTATCCCTTGCTATCCCCATTGAGCCTTAACCCTTTTGTTTCTTGAACACTCCCCATATTTTAAAACCCAAAACCCCATTAGCTTACCTATTCACAACTTTAGTAGAGTATTAAGTGATGCATTACTTTGGAATTTTTGCTACAATTTTTTTAAGAGATGAGTTGAGTGATACTTCTACTATTGGACCACATTATATTTAGTTGTTATTTTGTTTATTGTTTCTTTAATTATTGAAAAAAAGAAAAAAAGAAAAGGAAAGAAAAAGGAAGAACGTTTTGGTATCATCAATAAGTGCAGAGTAGTAATTTGTTTTCATTTTTATCTCAGAAATATGTTTTATTATACCTTTGTTCACTTATTACTTTATAAGTGCTTGTGTTAGACCCTTTACCCTTTTTGACCCACTTTAACCCGAAATAAGTCCTTTTGATCTATTTAACAAGCTTATGGTTGTGTAGTTTCCTATAGGGAGTTTGAGTGAAATACTAACTATTAAACACTTGAGAGAAATGAGTGAAACTGTGAGGAAGATTCATTGTGCATTTATACTTATCTTTGAGTGATGGTGCCATAAATTGAGTTTGCTTATATACACTAATGAAAAATATTCATAATATGTGTAATAGCTTGACATTTGAGTTGGCCAAACTTTGAGGGATTGAATACTTTGATCTTTGTAAAAATGAAGTGACGGAATTGATTGGTAGTGTTTGATTTTACTTAAGGACAAGCAAAGATTTAAGTGTGGGGAAGTTGATAGTTGTGCATTAGTGTGTGTTTTTCTAAGTACTTGGCATGTGTTTCTTGCATAATAGGTTAGTATTCTTGTGTTTTAGGACTTGTTTTGTGTGATTTTGTTTAGTTTGATCTTCATGGTTGTTCTTTTGTGTTTGATGTTGGTTCAGCGTAAGAATTGTTCATTTTGGAATAAGAATGGAGGGTGGACACCTTTGTGATTGAGTTAGGGATCAAGAGAAGAGAAGAGAGTGGAGTTGTTGAAGAATAAGAACCCACGACCTTGGAGAAATCTATGGAGAAAGTTTCTTTCATAGTAACCCACGATTATGGGAAGTACAAGGATAATTCCCACGATTGTGGGATGTTTAGGCTGAGGAGTCATGCAAGTTTCACTTATTTTTTTAGGGTTTTATGACATATAATGTCACAAATCCCTAGGGCTATGAGTGTCACAGAAATTAGCATCCATGAGCTAAAAGATAGATTGAGAGCCTAGAGATAGTGGAGAATCAAGTTTTTCATTCCCAATTGAGCAAAGAGCATCACGTCATCCAGATTTTCCAGATTCGGGAAAAGAAGAGGAGGAGCTCTCCCTGTCTAGTTCTTATTTCAATTTTTTCTCTTCTAGCATGTTTATCATGGATTGTTTGGTTGTTGGGGATATTAATGACATTACGATTGGCTAAAATATTTTTTAGGGTTTGTTGTTTAAACTATTTATGAACCTTTGATTGTGATTCAATAATACAAATGTTTTTGTTATTTATTGAGCTCAAACCTTGCAACAAATTGAGAAAGTGAGCTTGGTGATCTATTTTAAATGTACAATGAGAGTTGACATTTAATAGAACTATAAATAACAAGTTATTGATTTATTAGAAAAAGATTTCAATAAATTGATACATTGCTTATAGGATAGCTTCATATCTAGTTGAATGTTTAGGAAAAGCTTTGCATATCGAGAGATCCTAAAGTTAATCTTAATTTATTTAACTAGGGACATTTAGTTGCACTTTGAGAGAGGGTAGCTAAAATTTTAAGAAATCTTAGTTTAAGCATACATTGAATCAATTAACTAGAGGGGAGCAAATAGGGATAATGACAAGTCCTAATTCTTAATCCTGATTTTCTCCAATTTTTAGTTTATGATTTTGGTTTAGGTTGCATTGCTTCCTTTTACCTTTAGTTTGTCTTTATTTTACTTATCTAGTTAAAATTGATTGAATCAGTTTCTTAAACAAAGAACAACCTGAATTAAGTGATGCCTAAGTACAATCCTTGTGGTATCGATATTCACTTTTTACTATAAGTTATGACCTATATACTTGCAATTTTGAGCATAAAACTAATAGTTTGCTTTGCATTCAATAAGTTTTTGGCATCGTTGTCGGGGATATTTTGATTGGAATCTTATTTAGTTTGGGTCCTTAAATGTCACAACGTGCGAGCAATTGGTATGTGCATTCCTAGACAAGTATTTTCCCCTCACTAAAACTACAAAGATGATAAAAGAAATCATGAAATTCCAATAGAGTGATGGGGAATCACTTTACAAGGTGTGGGAGAGCTATAAGGATTTGCAAAAGAGTTGTTAACACCACAAGCTACCAAAATAATTTCTTTTGCAAACCTTTTACAATGGAGTCAATCCACCTATGAGAGACACCATAAATGCAGCATTGGGTGGATCGTTTATGAAAAAAACTATTGACAAGGAGGAGGAGTTGCTTGAAGAAATGGCTAGCAATAACTATTTATGGATGAATGAAAGGAGTAACCCACAACCCTTTATGAGTAAAAAGGAGCTTTAATTGTTGACCCAATTATAGAAATGCAAGCTAAGATCAACAACTTGATTCAGCAGTTGAACAATATGAAAGCTTCTTCTTCAACCCCTGTTAAGGCCATTCAGTAAAGATGTGAGCTATATGGCTAGATTAATCATGATACCATCAAATGCTTCTTGATGTAAGGTAATGAAACAGAGCAAGCTAAGTATATGGAAGCACTATTTGGTCGTGGTAGAGGGAACAACCTTATTCAAACACGTACAATCCTGGGTAAAAGGATCATCTAAACTTTTCATGATCAAACAATGCTGGAGGTTAATTTTGTCCTCATGTGCCACTCGATTTCAAACAGTAGAAACCAAATTCCACAGAAGTTAGGCCTAGAAGCTTAGATGATACTCAAAATAGTTTGGAAGGTAGTTTCGAACAAGTAATAAAGAATCATGCTTCATCCATCCACAATTTAGAGGTTCAATTGAGCCAATTGTCAAATGCTATGTCAGCACAAAGTGTAGGAAGCCTCCCAAGTAATTCCGCCTCAACATCGAGGGAGCAGCTAAAAGCTATCACACTTCTAAGTGGAAAGGAATTTGAACCACCCACAAGGAAAAAAGTTACAAACCATCCTCCTATTAAGAAAGACAAGAAAAAAGAGAACGATGTGGACATAAGTGAATAATCCTCCTTATGTTGTTCCTCTACCATATCCACCCAAAGTTTCATAACCTCAATAATTAAAAAAGACTAAACTGGATTCACAATTTGCGAAATTCGTGGAAAAATTAAAGACTTTGCAGATGAATCTTTTGTTCATCGAGGCTTTATAACATATGCCCAAATATGCTAAGTCTTTTAAGGACATTATTGAAGAAGTGTACTTAGGAAGAAAACCAAATAGTAGCTTTAACAGGCACCTAGAGTTCAATAGGAACTAGCCAGATGCCATCTAAGCTGAAAGATCCAGGGAGCTTCACAATACCCTTTGTAGTTAGTGAATTTGAATTCACAAAGTGTCTTTAAGATTTAGTGGCAAGTATTAATCTTATGCTCTTATCGATCTTTCAGAAATTATGGCTCGGCGAGGTCAAGCTAATGTCAATGCTAATTTAATTGGCTAATCAATTTATTAAAAGATTGTTTAAAGTGGTGGAAGATGATTTAATGCAAGTGGACATGTTCATTATTTCTGTGGACTTAATGGTTCTAGACTTTAAGGAGGATAAGAACTATCCATTGATTCTTAGGCAACCTTTCATAAACACAAGAAAAGCACTAATCGATGTTCATGAAGGAAAACTGACACTTTAGATTGGTGAAGATCAAGTAGAATTTAATATGAACAAGGATTTAAAGAATCTGAAGGATAGCAGCACATGTATGAAAATTGCCATTATGGATAAAAGTATGCAAGAGCAAATAGAGAATTGCGTTATAGAGGTGAAATCAATAAAAGTGGAGATAGACTATGCAATAGAAAAGGAGAACAAAGATGAGTCTGAAGTAGCTGATGAGATAGAGGAGTCAGATTTTCAAACTCATCAAGACATATTAGTCCAAACCACCTATACTTCCCTTCACGGAGAAACCACCCTTTTTAGAGCTTAAACCTTTATGTACACATCTCAGATATATGGTCCTAGGTGAAGGTCAACCTTTACCCATCATCATTTCTGACCAATTGGATAAGAAACAAGGGAGTAGGGTAGTAGCTATTATTAGGAAGTGGATGAAAACCATAGGATGAAAAATATTTGATATTCGAGGTATAAGAGCAAATGTTAGTATGCATTGAATAAACCTCGAAGAAGGATGTAGGGCGATGCGGGAATGTTAACATAGGATGAACTCCAACATGAAAGAAGTGGTCAAGAAAAAATTAGTAAAACTCTTAGATGCAGGGATAATCTATCCCATATCTAATAGTGAATGGGTCAGCCCGGTATAGTGTGTACCAAAGAAAGGTGGAATGATTGTAAATGGAGAGTGAAAATGAGGAATTAATTTCAATAAGAATAGTCATGGGATGGAGAGTATGCATAGACTATCATAAGCTTAATAAGGTGACTAAAAAGGACCTCCTGTTCATAGATCAAATGATAGAAAGAGTGGTTAGTCACTCATTCTACTACTTATTAGATAGTTACTCAGGATACATTCAGATATTTATATACCCTAAGCATTAAGAAAGACCACGTTCATATATCCTTGTAGTACCTTTGCGTCTAGACGGATGCCCTTCGGATTATGCAATGCCCTAGCTACATTTCAAAGATGTATGATGTTTGTCTTTGTAGATATGATTGAGAACAAAATGGGAGTTTTCATGGATGATTTTTCTATTTTTGGAGACTCTTTCAAGATGTTTCTGACCAATTTGGATAGGGTCCAAAGATGTGAAGAATCACATTTAGTATTGAATTGGGAGAAGTGCCACTTTATGGTGCAAAAGGGGATGTGACTCGGGAAAAAGATTTTTGACCAAGGATTTGAAGTGGACAGAGAAAAAATGAAATTTATAAAGAAACTCCCACCTCCAATCAACGTCAAAGGTGTGTGAGGATTCTTATTAAAGATTTCTTGCAAATTGCAAGACCCCTGACAAATCTATTAGTCAAATATATGCCTTTCCTTTTTTATGAGAATGGTTTGTCCGCATTTAATCAATTAAAGGAGGCGCTAACATCATCCCCAATCTTAATGTCACCTGATTGGACACTCTTGTTTGAGGTTATGTGTGATGCGAGCAGCTAGGCTATAGGTTGCGTATTATGTCAAATGAAAGACAAAAGGATACATGCAATATACTATGAAAGCAAGACCCTTACATGACCTCAATTTAATTACACCATCATAGAAAAGGAATTACTCGCAGTGGTGTATGAATGTGACAAGTTTCAGTTGTAACTCTTGGGGTCTAAAGTGATCATATTTACTGACCATGTTACTTCAAAATCTCTTTTTTCCAAGAAAGACATGAAACTGAGACTTATTCGATGGTTGCTATATTACAAGAGTTTGAAATAGAAATACGAGATAAGAAAGGAGCGAAGAATGTGGTTACAGGCCATTTATCACGTCTGGAAGGAGGGGAATTCAAGAAAAGTGAGGATATTAATGAGAACTTCCCTAATGAAACCCTGATTCTGCTTAACAACTAGGTGACACCATGGTTCGTTGATATCACAAATTATATTGCCGGTGGTAGACTTCCCTCTAATTTATCATATCAAGAGAGGAAACGGTTCTTGCATGAATGCACTTGGTATCTTTGGGATGAACTAATCTTGTATTGAACATATGCTGATGGTTTAGTAAGATGATGTGTTCCAGATGAAGAAATGTTGGATATATTAACACAATGTCATGAAGCTCAATACGCTAGCCATTATGGAGCAAACAAAATGGCAGCTCGAGTACTCGAGTGTGGCTTTTATTTTTCATATTTGTTTAAGGACACTCAAGCTTTCGTAGCACAGTGCCATCACTGTCAAAGAGTAGGCAACATCTCCAGAAAAGATGAGATGACTTATCCAACATTTTAAAAGTTGAAGTCTTCGATGTTTGGGGTATCGATTTTATGGGGCCTTTTACATCTTCCAGGGAGAACATGTACATTCTAGTGGGGGTGGATTACGTATCTCACTAAGCTGAACCCATGGCATCTTCAACTAATGATGGTAAAGTTATCCAGAAGTTTATCAAAGGGTTATTTAACTGATTTAGAGTGCCAAGAATTATAATAAGTGGTGGAGGAGCACATTTCTACAATAGATCTTTCTATGCCCTCATAAAAAGATAAGAGGTCCACCATCAAGTTTTTACTCCTTATCACCTGGAAAAGAGTGGATAAGTGGAAGTCATTAACTAAAAGCTGAAACGAATTCTATAAAAGACGTTGAATAGCTCTAGGAAGGACTAGGCATTATGGTTAAATGATGCTTTATGGACTTATAAGACTGCGTTCAAAACACCTATCGAAATGACTCCCTTTAGGCTTATTTATGTAAGGCTTCTCATTTGCTTGTGGAGCTAGAGCATCGAGCATATTGGGAGATGAGAGCTTTAAACTTCGATTGGAAGTAAGCGAGTGAAAAATAAATCCTACAACTAAATAAACTCAAAGAGTTTCGTTCCAATGCATACGAAAATGCTAAACTTTACAAGGAGAAGGTAAAGAGATGACACGATTCTCATATTATGTAGAAGGAATTCAAGGTAGGAAATTTTGCTTACAATTTGAGGTTGAGATTGTTTCCAGGAAGGCTGAAATTGTGATGGAGTGGACCTTTTAAAGTCACCCAAGTTTTTGATCATGGAACTCTAGAATTGGAAAACATAAACAAAGAAACCTTTAAGGCGAATGGGCATTGCTACAAACTGTATCTTGGTGGAGTGATTCTGAAGTAAAAAGAAGCAATCTCTTTCCTTTTAAAAAATTGAACATGCTTCCAAGGACACAAGTTCAAGCTAATGACCATAACTTAGCATATTTGGTAGCTAGATTTAAATTGTTGTGTAATTATATTCATTTTAAATTCTATTAATAAGTATTAATGATTTGGAATGGGTTGGATTACTAGTTCTCTTACTCTCTTGAATTAATTATAAGAAAGGAAAGTAATATCAATGTCAATTGGATTTGGTCTCAACACCGACACCATCACCACCTCAATCATCATGACGGGTTCTATACTTTAACACCTGTCTTTTATTTTATTTTTATTTTCAATTATTCTTATGTTTATCTTTTTCATTATTTTTATTCCCACCTTATGTATTGTTCAAATGTGGGGAGGTTTGTATGCATTATATGTTTTTTTATTTGAATGTGAATTTTGCATGTTGTATGTTATGTTTTTTATTTGAATGTGAATTTTGCATGATGTACATTAGTTTGTTTAGGATTGCATGAAGTGATTTGTGTTAATGCTAGGACTTAACAGAATCAATTTAGTTTTAAACATAGTCTTTTAAGTTGTAAAGATTTATTAGCCTGTGAAATTAGTGTTTTAGGTTGTTTTAGTTAAATATGCATGTTAATTAGGATATAATGTTGGTTTGTTCACTCTAGAAATTACCACATTCATTTATAATTTTAGGCCAATTGAATACATAGCATTGTTAGTACCTTTTCATTAGAATGATTAGCTAAAGAAATGAGGTAGGCAATAAAATAATAATAATAAAAAGGTTTGTATTTGTTTAATAAATAACTATTCCATTGGTCCTTTTTAAAACAAATCGTGTTATGAATAAAGCTAGTAGCCAGTTCAGAATGTGATGTAGCTGAGTAACCAGGGGACATCCATCACAAATTTTTACCTCACGTCAAAAAGACTATAATGACTTTCCATCCAAGCCGCTTAATAAAAATATGGTCTAATTGAGTAACCGATGCACATTCATGTTTGCCTTCACGTGAAAAGGCTAGGTTTATGTCAATTAAAAGTAAGAAAAATAGTTTGTTGGTTAATAAATCCTATCAATCTTAGTGAATAGCTCAGATTTTCATGAAAGCTACTTAAGGATAGTTACAATTCTGATTGAACGAAAATTGTCAATGTGTGTGTGTAAGTGATAGAAGTGAATGAGTTTGACATTAAGGCCTTGATTAGTTTGTATATTTGGTCCGAAGTACTTAAGCATAGATTTCACAAGTTATTAAAACAACTTAAGGGATCATGTTTGTAGTTAAATTTGTTTCATGAAGTTTAATGCCATTGACCCATTATTGCATATGTGTGTGTTTTATTGTTAATTGTGTTCGGTATGCTTTTGTTTGATTTGTCATTCCTTGAGGACAAGCAAAAGTTTAAGTGTGGGGATGTTGATAGTGGTAGGTTGTATAATGCTTTAGCGGGTAGTTTAATGTGTAGTTTAGTCGTTAAATTGAATAATCAGTGCATGTTTAGGTTAGGATTGTGTGATTTAGTTAGACATTTATGTTTTTAGTGTTTTATGGGTTAGAGCATGCCATTGAGCTTAAATTTTATGTATTGGAGGGGCCTTAATGTTTTTGTTAGTGTTTCAGATCAAATATTGAAGAATGGAGAGGATTTGGAGGAAACCCAGAACAAAGCCTAGGCCCACGATTGTGATAGAAGCACGGAAGCTCTGCTATGATCATGGCTCCTTCTGCCACGATCATGATAGGGAGCCAAAATAACCTCCATGCAGTTCCAAAGCGAGTTCCTCCCACTTCCTTCCTTTAGGTAGGGCTGCGCCGAGGTTTGTTGTATACTCAAGAAGAAAGTTCTAAAAAAAGGAGTCTATTTTTTGGAGGGACATTCATTTCAATTCTAGTAAAGCATAACAAACAGCATGGATAGCCTCCTAAATGCGACTTATCGAGGGATATTTGGGACATTTGGGACTTGGGAAAACCCTAGCGTTTACCTAAATTGGAAAATACTATATAAAGAGAGAGAAAGAACCCTAAAGAGGGCTCCCACATGTAACATCCTGTTCTCATCTTAAGGTTTAGGACCTGAAATTTGAGTACATATGAGCTCAAACAGAGATTAAGGAAATGCATTTTCTTGCTCATACATAATGTCAGCATATATGCATATAAATATAGAATATTTGCACATAAAAAAGTGGTACATGCATTCATTGACAACTTCCGGGTATAATTGACGTTAAATGTGATGTTATTGAAAATGAGAAGTAGAGGGAGTAGAAAGAGTGATCTTGGTATGAGTTGTGATAAGGAAAGATTTAAAAACAAAATTGGTGTTGATATGAAAAATGTTCATTGAATATGCTTCAGTCTTTTAGCCATAGTGTTTTCTCTAGTTGTCCAAACGAGATGATTCTTAATTTGGATTAACCTAGAAATATATGGATATATTTTGTATGAATACATCAAATTTCAATTCTATCTCTAAGAGTCTCAAAATTTGTCACGAAATGAGAACTAGGTCCAGTATATTGTCAGCTGAATGTAAATTTCGTGGTCTGACTTTGGGAGAAAATCTGGGTCAATTTAGATAGATTTTGGCAAAGTTTCCTTTTGAGAGTTGTATATCTCTCGTTTAACTTTCCAACGGTATATAGTATGAAAATTTTCATCATAGGAGTCAAAAGTTATGATCTTTACAAGTAGAGATGTACTAGAGAGTGAAAAAGTAAGACGCAAGAAGTAAGACCCAAAAAGTAAGACGCAAGAAGTAAGACGTAAGAAGTAAGACGCAAGAAGTAAGACGTAAGAAGTAAGATGCAAAAAGTAACATGCAAAAAGTAAGATGCAAGAAGTAAGA
>JANSVA010003416.1:0-16449 GCA_025504915.1 Erythroxylum reticulatum | reverse complement strand
GCTTAACTATTGCTTCTATTGAGTGTACAAGTTGTGTTTTGGCCTAATGCGGTGTCCCATGTTTTGTCTATAGAATTAATGATGGAAGTATCTCGTGATATTGTTGATGAAGTTGCTGAGAGCAATCAGGCAGAGCAAAATTGTCCAGTAATATCTAGACCTCTAGGGCCAATCGAGGTGAAGCTAGGATGCCACCACCTCCTCCAACTCAGGGCGAGGCTTTGATTAAGTTGTCCTAGGATATGATGACATTGCTGCATCGAATGACAGCACCCAAGGCTCCAATTGATCAGCTGAGGAAGTATGGAGCTGAGGAATTTACTGGAACATCTCTGGAGGAATCTGAGAGAGCTGAATACTGAATAGAGAAGGTTAAGAGGGTGTTGGATGAGATCAGTTGTCCAGCAGAGCAGATGGTGCACTGTGTTGTCTCCCTTCTTCAAGGAGCAACTTATCAATGGTGGAAGTTTTTTATGAGGAGTCCTCAGCTGCCAATGCCTCTGACTTGGGATTTCTTTACCCAAAAATTTAAAGCTAAGTATGTGACAAAGACTTACAGAAAGGATAAATGGAAGCAATTTCTGAACTTGAAGCAGAGGAACTTATCAGTTGCTGAGTATGATCGGGAGTTCAACTGACTCAGTAAGTATGCCCCTGAATCTGTGCTTACTGAGGAGTTTCGATGTCACCAGTTTAAGGATGGATTGCATGATTCCATCAAGGAGCATCTGGTAGTTATTACAGCGAGTGACGTACTATCAGCTAGTACAGGCTGCAATGAAAATTGAGAAACAGGAGATGGTTAGGAGAGAAAGGAGCCAAAGAAGGGGTTTTGGTAGAGGAGGCCAGTCCTCGGGAAAACTGAGTCAGGAAGGTACCACTTCTGCACCGGAAAATACACAGATATTTGTGACATGGGGAAGGCAACAAAACTTTCCCTCTATGACTATTTCTAGCAGGGGGTCATCTGGAGGCCGAGGTTCTGAACTCCCGAAATGCCCGGATTGTTCTGTACATCATTGGGGTGTTTGTAGAAGGGCTACAAGAGCCTGTTTCATTGTGGTAGTACTGAGCATAAGATAGCCAGTTGCCCTCTCAACCAGGCTCAGACATCACAAGCCAGTCGAGAGGTCTTTCATGCATCTGCTGGGAACAGAGAACATGGTAAAGGTAAAGGAGGATCTAGGCAGAATAGACCGAATCGAAGTAACCAATCAGAAACAGTAGATTGACCAGCTGTGCTTACTGCTTCGGCTCGAGCTTATACTCTAAAAACTCCTGAGGATGAGGATGCATCGGATGCCATTGCTGGTATTGTTTATCTCTTTGATTCTGAAATGTATGCATTAATTGATCCTGGATTTACACACTCATATATCCGTGCTGGAGATATGTTTCATATAAAGATGTCTATAGACTAGTTAGAATATAACATTCATATGACCAGTCCTCTGGGAAGCAGAGTGTTGGTTAATCAGGCGTTTAGGAATTGTCCTATTATGATTCAAGGAACTGAGTATGTAGCAGATTTGATTAAATTGTCATTTCATGAATTTGATTTGATTCTGGGTATGGATTGGTTATCTAAGCATCGGGTCGTAATTGAGTAATGCTAAAATAGTTATGTTTAGGAGACCCGATCAGTCTGAGATAGTATTGCATGGCTTCCGCACTAGTTCCTTAGCTAATGTGGTATCTACCATGCAAAATAGAAAACTCCTCAGGAAGGGATGTGAAGCTTATCTAGCTTTTGTGCTTGATTCCCATAAGGAGGGTGGTAAGGATAAATTGCTTAACATTCCTGTAGTGAATGAATTTCCAGATGCATTTCCTGAGGAATTACCTGGACTCCCTCTTGAAAGAGATGTGGAGTTATCTATTGAAGTTATACCTGGTATTGCTCCTATATTTAGAGCACCATACAGAATGGCTCCTACTGAGTTAAAGGAGTTGAAGGTGCAATTACAAGAACTTCTGGATAAGGGATTTATTAGAGTCATTATGTCACCGTGGGGAGCACCGGTGTTGTTTGTTAAGAAGAAGGATGGCACTCTGCAAATGTTGATCGATTACAGGCAATTGAATAGAGTCACAGTGAAGAATAGAGTCACAGTGAAGAATAAGTATCCATTACCAAGGATTGAAGACTTATTTGATCAATTGAAAGATGTAAGAGTGTTTTCAAAGATAGATCTGCGATCGGGGTATTATCAGCTCCAAGTAAAGGATGTGGATGTATTAAAGACTGATTTTAGGACCCGTTATGGACATTATGAATTTCTAGTAATACTATTCGGGTTAACTAATGCTCCAACAACATTTATGGATCTAATGAATAGAGTGTTCAGGCCTTATTTGTACCAATTTGTTGCGGTATTTATTGATGATATCCTGGTCTATTCTAGGAATGAACAAGATCATACTAAGTATCTCTTAATTGTATTACAGACTCTACAGGAAAGACAGTTGTATGCTAAACTAAGTAAGTATGATTTCTAGCTTTGGGAGATACCATTCTTAGGGCTTGTTGTCTCTTCTGAAGGAATCAGAGTTGATCCTAGTAAAATAGAAGCGATTGTAAATTGGAAGCCACCACGGAATGTAACAGAAGTGAGAAGTTTTCTAGGTCTGGTGGGTTATTATCATCGGTTTGTTAAGGGGTTTTCAGTGATAGCATCCCCTTTAACTAAACTATACGGAAGGGAGTGATGTATGAATGGTTTGATAGATGTCAGAGTATCTTTAATCAATTGAAAACTATACTTACTGAAGCTCCTGTATTACTATACTTACTGAAGCTCCTGTATTAGTTCAACCTACTTTTGGTAAGGAGTATGTTATGTATACTGATGCATCTGGAACTGTTTTGGGTTGTGTTTTGATGCAGGAAGGAAAGGTAGTTGCTTATGG
Organism: Erythroxylum reticulatum; assembly: GCA_025504915.1. Taxonomy (NCBI): domain Eukaryota; kingdom Viridiplantae; phylum Streptophyta; class Magnoliopsida; order Malpighiales; family Erythroxylaceae; genus Erythroxylum; species Erythroxylum reticulatum. The sequence goes on along the minus strand of JANSVA010003416.1, from coordinate 13,539 downwards.
CTCTAGGCAACTAAAGACTCATGAACAGAACTACCCTACACATGATCTGGAGCTTACAGCGGTAGTGTTTGCCTTAAAAATTTGGCGACACTACTTGTATGATGAAAGGTGTAAAATTTTCACAGATCATAAGAGTCTGAAGTATCTGCTTACCCAGAAAGAACTCAATCTGAGATAACGGCGTTGGTTGTAACTATTTAAGTACTATGATTGTATTGTGAATTATCATCCGGGTAAGGCTAATGTTGTGGCAGATGCCTTGAGTCAAAAGACAATTTCATCATTATCAATGAAGCGAGGTAAATGGGAATTTGAATCTGATGGAGCTTTAATAGCTCAGTTGAAAGCAAGGCCTAAGTTGAGGCAAGAAATCTGTGATGCTCAGAGAGCTGATGATAAGTTACAACAACTTATCTTGGCTACTCAGGAAGGTAAACAGACTAATTTTTATGTGCAAGGAGACAGTGAATTGTATTATAAGGATCGGCTGTGTGTGCCAGCTTATGATGAATTAGAGAAGAAGTTGTTGTTTGAGGCTCATAATAAAGTATTTACTATACATCCAGGTGGAAACAAGATGTATCAGGATTTGAAGCAGTATTACAGGTGGTCAGGTATGAAACGGGATGTTGTGAATTATGTATCAAAATGTCTGACATACTAGCAGGTTAAAGCTGAGCACCAGATTCCATCTGGTTTGTTACATCCTATTTCTATTCCTTAGTGAAAATGGGATAACATTACCATGGACTTTATCACTAAACTTCCTCTCACTCAAAGGAAGCATGATGCAGTATGGGTAATTGCGGATAAGTTTACCAAATCTGCTCATTTTTTGCCTGTTCATCCTAACTATTCTTTGGATAGGCTTATAGATTTGTATGTAAACAAGATAGTGAGACTGCATGGAGTACTGTTATCTATCATTTCATATCAGGATCCTCGATTTACTTCAAAATTCTGGAAAAATTTACAAAAAGCATTAGATACTTAGGTTAAGTTTAGTACTGCTTTCTATCCCTAGACAGATGGACAATCTGAACGAGTTATATAGATATTAAAAGATATGTTGTGAGGTTGTGTGTTGGAGTTTCCCAGGAGTTAGGATAATTATTTGACTTTGATAGAGTTTGCTTACAATAACAGTTATCAGGCGAGCATTGGTATGGCGCCTTATGAAGCGTTGTATGGTAGGAAATGTAGAACCTCGGGATGTTGGATTGAGTTGAGTGAAAACAAAATGATTGGGCCATAAATTGTGAAAGATACTGAAAAGAAGATTCAGATTATTCAGAAAAGATTGAAAGCTGCCAGTGATAGGCCGAAGTCTTACACTGATCAAAAAGGAAAGATATTGAGTATCAAGTGGGTGATAAAGTATTCTTGAAAGTGTCACCATGGAAACACATACTTCGGTTTAGAATGAAGGGTTAGTTTAGTCCGCGATTCATTGGTCCTTATGAAATTCTAAAAAGAATTAGACCAGTAGCTTATCAGTTGGCTCTGCCTGAAGAATTGGCTAGGCTACATGATGTGTTTCACGTTTCGATGCTAAGAAGATATCGATCTGATGCTTCACACAAGATTCTTGTATAAGAAATTCAAGTGCAAACCGATGGGTTTTATAAAGAAGGGCCAGTTTTTATATTAGCCAGAGAAGTTAAATAGCTCAAGAACAATTCAGTGCCTTTGGTAAAAGTACTCTGGCAACATCATGGACTTGAGAAAGCAACATGGGAAGAAGAAATCATGAAAGGTTAGTATCCGCAACTATTCAGATCAGGTAAATTTCGAGGATGAAATTTCTTAAGGAGGGAAGAATTGTAACACCCCATATTAGGGGTTAGAATATTGAAAATTTTCAATGCATAGTATGCTTTGCATAACTGAGTTTTTGTTTATTTGTGAATATGCATTTTTTGACTCATACCAATATTTGTGCATACATTCATGACAGTCCGGGTATAATTGAGTTATTAACACGAATAAAATATGATTTGGCAATTTTGGTAATAATTCAGGTATTTTGAATTTTTTGGTGAATTTAAAAAAAATATTAAAAGTTGGACCAATCCTAGTGTGACATGTGGACTGATTAAAGATTTACATGTGACATCATCCAGTTTGTGACAAATGGCTTGACATGTTGGAGACATGTGGTAGCTTGTATGAAGGACAAATAGCTCATTGCATAGATCCATGTGTCAAATTGACAGTAACCCACGTAGGCACATGTTTAGGTAAGGAAATTTTTGCAATTTGCATGTTCTTCAGTTGAGTTGTTCTTCTTCCTCACCAAAAACACCAAACTGATCCTGTAAGTAATTTTTGTAAGTAATTTTCGACGGTAATTTTTGTAAGTAATTTAGATGGTCAAATTTGATAGTTTTGCTTTGACTGTTTTGTTTGCTACTGCTTTTGGTCCATTGAATGATTTTCAAAGATGTTGGATTGACATGTGAATTGAATTTCAAACAATTCTATTAAGTCCTAGTTGTGGGTAAATAGGCATGCATAGAAGGGTCTGCAGCTGCTTCTATGACACTTCGGTGTCTTTTGTTATTGACACTTCGGTGTCTTCTGATATTGACACTTAGGTGTCAAGACTTTAGTCTCTTCTGTGAAACTTTGGTGTCGAGACTTCAATCTATTTTGTATAAGTCCCGTTACCCACTTCTGTAAATGGATTTAGCAGTCTTATGATTTTATACTCTGATATCAATTTGATTTTGATATAAGCTAAATTATGTTTTGTTTCTGAAGGGTTTATACCCTCTTGTGTTGAGCTGTTCTGTTATTTATAAAACTTTGATTTGATCTTAATTTATGTATCTGTTGTTAAATTATAGTTTAGATATTACTCATTAAGCTATATACTTAGCACGATGGATTTGTCCCGTGTAGGTTCAGAGAAAAGGACGTAGGGACTGGGACAAGTCAACCATAATGGTCAAAAGAGTCTAAAATTTGTTTTGTTTAAAATGTATTTTGAGTTTGTTTTTGGACTTGTTTTTAATGTATGTTTGCTCTGAATCGCTTCTACTTTGAGCTTTTGAGAATGCATGATGAATGTTTCATAAGTTTTGGTTTTGTTTGTTCTGTTTTGCGTGGTGCTCGCAATATCCTCCCAGGGGGTATTAAGGTGTCACATAGCCTGAAGGTTTTTAAGTTGCTGGAAAAGAGAACATGGTGTGCAAGCTTGAAAAATCATTATACGGATTGAAGCAATCTATGAGGCAATGGTATAATCGATTTGACAAGTTTATGATGGGCCAAAAGTACACAAGAAGCAAATACGATAACTGTGTGTATTTGTGTAAGCTATAAGATAGATCATACATCTATCTTCTCATGTATGTTGATGATATGTTAATAGCTTCAAAGAATCAAAGAGAAATTGAAGATTCAGTTGAATCAGGAATTTGAAATGAAGGATTTGGGTGAAGCTAAGAAAATTCTCGACATGGACATCAGTAGAGACAAAAAGTTGGGGAGACTATGTTTGACTCAAAAATAATATTTGAAAAAGGTACTACAATGTTTTAGTATAAATGAAAAATCAAAACTTATTAGTACTCCACTCGCTCCTCATATAAAACACAGTGCATCCTTATCTCCAAAGAAAGATGCAAAATGAGAGTACATGAATAAAGTACCGTATGTAAATGCGGTTGGTAGCTTGATGTATGTTATAGTGTATACAAGGCCTGACATTTCACAGGCAGTTGGGGTTGTGAGCAGGTATATGCATGATCATACAAAGGAACAATGGCAAGCTATGAAATAGATTCTACGGTACATTTTGAACACTGAAAATATTGGTTTGGTATTTCAACGGGATAAGCAAGACGGTCAATGTATAGTCGGATATTGTGATTTCAACTATGTCGGTGATTTAGATAGGCATCGATCAACTACTGGCTATGTGTTTATTCCTCCAAAGGCACCAGTCAATTGGAGGTCTACCTTACAGTCAAAAGTTGCTTTGTCGACTACGAAGGCAGAGTATATGGTAGCTACAGAGGCTGCGAATAAGGCAATTTGGCTTTAAGGATTGCTTAGTGAATTAGGGTTTTAACAAAAGCACATCAAAGTACAGTTTGATAATCAGAGTGCTATCCTTTTAGCAAAGAACCAGGTTTACCATGCAAGGACGAAGCATATCGATGTCTATTATCACTTTGTTCGAGAGGTTCTGGAAGATAGTAGAGTGGCAATCAAAAAGATTAAGACCACTGAAAATCCTGTTGATATATTGACAAAGGTGGTGACTGCTGTCAAGTTTCAACATTGTTTAGACTTAATCAATATTGCTAAAAATTGAAGATAGGCATTTGAAGCACATTTAAAGTCGCTACTAAAGATGAGTTTTGTGAGAGATTTGAAAAAGTGGAATTCACCAAGGTGGAGATTTATTGAGAAGTCAAAAACGTGGCTTATCCAACAATCCCACATCAAAAATTTATGGGAATGGTGGAGGTTCCTAAAGCCATAAAAAGAGCCTCCTCTCCTTAGTTAAATAATCCCAAATTTGTTTATCTTTCCTTAAGGCAAAATTCCTTCTCTCCTTTTATAATATTTTACTTGTATTATTTCCTGAAAATAGTGAAATACCAATTTAGTAGTGTTCGAGGAAGTAGGCAAAATTAGTCAAATCTCATTAAATTCTGGTGTTCTTTATTTATCTATTTAATAACTATTGTCGGGTATAGTTGTAGTGAATTATTGTGCTATTAAATTACATGTTTAGGAAAATTCTATCTAAGAGGTTGGGTTTTCAGTGGGACCATTTGTGATCCCTCTAGTCTTTCCTAAGAATTTGCCTAGTGAGATTTTTCAGTACAATCATTCACACTTTATTCACCTAGGAAATAGTGCTCAAGGTGAATTTGTTATTATTGGTGCAAATTAACTCGAGTTTCACAATAGATATAACTAAGCCAAAACTCGAAGAATACTTGAACAATGGATGGAGAAGTATAGGCAGTACAGTTGTCCTGGTCCACACTTATTTTCGAATAGCAAATCTAATTATAGACAAGGTTATGGCATCGCTAAAGGAAGAACTGTATCCTAATATCATTAAGTGGTCTTTAATGAATCTAAAGCTCGTAGATGATTTTGGAACCTCATTAGTGCTTATGCAAAATTGAAGCATTTTTGTTATTGTGTAATTTGATCTTATTTTTTATTCTTAAATAGATTAAGATACAAAAAGGTGATGCTCCAAAATTAATCCAATGCTACATGTATGAAACTGGAGCTTCTAAAGAAGAAGCAAGTGCCAGTCATTATCTAATTAGTGAAATATGGAACAAGTTAACTACAGTTAGGGCAAGTGAGGTATCACATTGAGCAAGCAATGCCAAGAAGCGACCTTTAGTTTCACAGTCAACAATGACAAACCCATCATCGTGCTAGTAAAAACAATATGCAATTCTTACCATGTTCATACATATTCGACCAAATTCTCTACAAAATGATGCATCGTTTGCCACAATTATATTCAACTTCTTCCATGTTTTACTAATCAGATAATAAGAGTAGGCATGGGCTTCTTCTGCAGAAGCTCCAATTTCAAGCATGTAGCATTGGATTGATTATGGAACATCACCTTTCTATATTTCAAGCTGTTTAAGAACCAAAAAAAAAGATCAAATTTCACAAAGAATCCAGGAACAAATGTTAGGTGTGTTTTGAAATTGTCAAAGTTGACAAGATTTTATTTCAAAGATAGCAGGCACCTCTCCCTTCTTTTTCCAATGTTTAGTAACCAAACAAATCTTTGAATGTTTAGCAAAGATTTGTTTTTGACAAATGTTACATTCTTTTGCTTATAAAAGGATAGCCATTGCATAAAGTGAATAACAAGGTGCAAAGAGAGTTGAGGTATTTTGAGAGAAGATATTATGAGTGAAATACTGTAAGTTTTTGAGTGTAATTGGGATAAAGGATTAAGAGAAAAATATCGAGTGTTTTGTAATTTTTCTTATTTTTCTCTTAGCAAAATCTCTTTGATTGTCTTCACTCGTGGACGTACCCCATCTCAAAAGGGCAAACCATGTAAATTTCTTGTGCCTTATTTTTCCCACATTTTCTCTATTTATTGCTCCATTACTCCATTCAGCTTTCTCAAACAAAATTTTACGATCCTACACTCTTCACAAAAAAATTAGTATCAAAGCCTGGTATGAAAATTACGACAAATTTTTTGGCAAAATTTGTTCAGTTTTCGGGTGATGACAGTGAAAGTTAATGAATAGTAAAACAGTAACCAAGAAAGATGAAAATTGTTCATGCATTTATTTTGAATTAAACACTGTAACAGTCGTTGTAGCTGAGCTGTAGCAACTTGTACTATTCATATATACAAATACGATACGATTCATATATACAAATACAGTACTATTCATACATATAGATATGGTACTATTCATACATATAGGTACTAGTGCAATAGTACCAGCAAAGTTCTGTTTGTGATTAGAAGGTTTGTTTGAAGATGGCAACAACAAGATTTGATTTTGAGAAGTCTAACCGCAACACCAGCTTTGTTTTGTGGAAAGTTAAGATGCATGCAGTCTTGACACAAAATGGTGTGCAGAAAGCCTTGTTAGGAAAGGATGCCATACCAAGCAAATTAAATGATGCCCAAAAGCTAGACATGGATGAAAAAGCCATGTTTTCCATTCACTTAAGCCTTTCAAATAAAGTCTTACGTGAAGTTATTCACGAGAAGACAACTGCTTCATTATGGCTCAATATGACAAAGAGTCTCACTAGCAAGTTGGCTGCAAAACACCACCAGCACATGCTCCTTATGGCAGAAGGTGTTTCACTCAAATCACATGTTGATAATTTTAGTTCAATCCTCATGGATCTCAAGAATATGGGCATCAAGTATGATCAAGAAGACCAAGCTCTCATGTTGTTGCACTCCTTACCCTCATCTTACAAGCATTTTTTAGAGACTATTATTTATGGTCGAGAGTCTCTCACATTAGAGGAGATCAAATCTGCCTGACTTTTAAAAGATATTTTTGATAAGAAGTTTATCGCAAACCAGAGTAGTCCTTCTGAAGGACTGATTGTCAAAGGAAGACCAACAAATATAAACTCCAGCAGTAGTAACAGGCATTAGTTAAGATCAAAATCCAAAGTCAGAAATGGATTTTGTAGATACTACAAAAATGAAGGACATGTTGTAGCTAGTTTTTACAAGCTCAAAAACAAACTAGACCGAGAGAATAAAGAAAAACAAGTCGAAGCCAGTGTTGTACAAAAGGAGGAACAAGCAGAAGTTCTTTCGGTGAGTAAAGAAGGATCTGGAACATGAGATGAATGGATCCTTGACACTTCCTGCTCATTTCACATGTATCCCAACAAAGACTAGTTCTCCGCTTATGATCTAGTTAATGGTGGAGTTGTATTAATAGGAAACAATCAAGCTTGTAAAGTGGTTGGTGTAGGCATTATGAAATTAAAAATGTTTGACAGTGTAGTAAGAACGTTGACAAATGTTCGCCATGTCCTAGACTTAAAAAGAAATCTCATCTCTTTAAATACCTTAGATTCAAAAGGCTACCATTACATTGGTAGAGGTGGAGTTCTCATAGTAGTCAGAGGTGCCCTGGTAGTGACGAAGGCTTTTCAAATTGGCAAATTATATGTGTTGCAAGGAAATTATGTTATCGGAGTAGCTGATGTGACCACATCAACTCTGTCAGAATAGATGTCACCAGATTATGGAATATGAGGCTGGGACATAAGAGTGAAAAAGGTCTAACACTACTAAGCAAAAGAGGCCTTCTTTGTAACCAAAAAGTGTCAAAATTAAATTGTTGTGAACATTGTGTATTCAGCAAGCAGAAAAGAGTCAATATTTCTACTGTGGTTCATAAGACAAAAGGCACTTTAGACTACATTCACTCTGAGTTTTGGAGGTCTGCACGTGTCTCATTAAAAGGTGGTGTCCGATACATGCTTACCTTCATTGATGATTACTCCAAGAAGGTATAGGCATATTTTTTGAAACATAAGAATGATGTATTTATCATTTTCAAACAATGGAAGGCGTTGGTTGAAAAACATATAGGCAAAAAAATAAAATGGATCAGGATAGATAATGGCTTAGAATTCTATGACAGTGAATTTAATGATTTTTTTAAGAATGAAGGAATAGTCCGCCATTTGACAGTCAGAGGTACGTCGCAATAGAACGGTGTGATAAAAAGAATAAACAAAATAATATTGGAGAAAGTTTGTTGTATGTTGTCCAACTCTAGCTTATCAAAATATTTTTGGGCTGAAGCAATATCAACAACGTGTTACTTGATAAATCGCTCTCCTTCGACAACCATTAACTGTAAGACTCCAGAAGAGGTATGGTTTGGAAAACCTACTGATTATTCAAATTTAAAAATTTTTGGTGTCCAACATATGTATATGTTAATGATGGAAAGTTAGAACCCAGATCCAAAAAGTGCATATTTATTGGATATCCTTATGGCGTCAAAGGATCTAAATTATGGTGTCTTGATCCTAAGGCCCGCAAACTAATCATTAGGAGGGATATCATTTTTTATGAATCAGCTATGCTTCACCAAAAGGAGGAGACTCCTATTGCTTCTGATATAAGTGTGAAGAGTATGTCCAAGCAAGTGGAATTTAAGGTGGAGAATCATCCTCCATAAAACATCTCTTCAGAGCAAATTCATGACCCCACAATCACGAAAAAAGAAGCCATAACGATAGAAGAGGAAGAAACTTCATTAGAAGAAGAGGAGTATTCCATTGCGAAAAATAGACCAGGAGAGAAATAAAACCACAAGGAAATATGTTGATACAGATTTGGTGGCATATGCATTTGCAACAACACAAGAAATGAAAAGTATTGGTAAGCCTTCCACTTATTTAGAAGCTGTTTCTAGTGATAATTCTGCTAAATGGGTGATTGTTATGCAAGAAAAGGTTGAGTCTCTCCATAAAAACAAGACATGGGAGTTAGTTAAACCACCAAAGAACAAGAAAATCATTGGATGCAAATGGATCTTTACGAGGAAGGAAGGAGTTTCTAGCATTGAAAATGCCAAATACAAGGCATGATTGGTTACAAAAGGCTATAGTTAAGTTCAAGGAATTGACTTTTATGATATTTTTTCACCTGTTGTTAAACTGAAATAACCTTAAATCTGATGTCGCCTTAGGGTTACTTCAAAATTTAACCAAGGATTGCATATAATGCAACCTCGAGTCGTTCTCTCTAAGGAACTGAAAAAAATATGAAATTAAATTCCTAAGTAACTAAATGCAATGCAGCCTAAACTATGGAATGGGGTGTGATTTGATCAATTACTACTGAAAATTGCAATGAATTAGAATAAACATAAAGGACTTGTTTTGGTATTTTAAATTTAAAATGAGTGATATGAAATGGTAGTGAGTGAATGTAATAAGAAGAAAAACACAAGTAATTATGCAACCCTCCATTTCAATAGCGCAAGCAATCATCACTCAAACAGATATTGGAGTTAAAACAAATGAAGCAAGAGTTAAAATTAAGCTTTTAATCCAACAACTGAGCTACCTCAATTTTTCACAAAAATATTTTCCAAAATCCCAATCTACTAACCGCCATCAAAATAGTAAAATAAAACCAAGGATACTAAAACCTAATGCTCAATTTTTACTCAGTAATTAAGAAAATAAAATTAATACCATCAATTGATATAACAATCTAATCATTCAAGCCACCTTGAATAATCAGCAAATATTCACTAAATCTCAATACAAAGTCTTGACCCAAAATAAAGTAATGAAATTGAACCAAAATTAGCACAATATCAGTTGCTAAACAATAACCCAGCCACAGAAATCTTCCAATTCAAAGATATAATCCATACATAACTCCAAATAATTAAATAGTTATCTTAAGACGTAGGAATCACTAAATAATTAAATGGGTAGAAGATAAATGCAGTTTAAACTCCCCTATGAAAACCCAAGCTCTTGCCATTGCCATTGAATAAGAGGATTAGGATAAACTAGCCACGAAAACTCATGGAAGATGCCGTCAATAGTGAGCTCTAGTGGTCAACCACGGAAGGTGGAAGATGACGGTTTTGGATTTACAGGAGATGAGGATCGAAAACGAAACCTAGATCCCTCTTCTTTTAGAACACCTCCGTCCCTTCTCTCCACCACATTATCGTTTTTCTCTCTTCGTTGCCCAAACCACACACCCTCCTCTCTTCATGTTCCTAGACCACGTACCCATGCCTCTGTAGTTGGATGTGACCATTAAATTTTCTAGTTTTTAGTCCACCGTTCACTATTAACTCAAAACCCTCGCAAACCTCACACACTTGACTACGATGTCATTTCTCCTTATTTTTCCAGACCACGCACGAACCTCTTATATCTCTTCCATGTTGTCGTTCTAGTCTCTTCTTCAATGTCCCATACTGTTGTCTCCACATTGTCGTTTTGTCTTATATGATGCTTGCACTTATGCTTCTCTTCTCCAGCTGTTTTAATGCCTTGGATCACTAATTTTTTTTATCTTTTTGAACTCTAATTTCTCCAAGCACCCCACAATAGAAATTATAAATAAAGTAGCATCAATTGTCTAAAATCAATTCATCACAGTTAAACACAAATTAGATGTAAGGCACAATAATTTAAATAATAATCAAATAATTCCATAAAGACCAATTATAGTGAGAAAAACCTATCCAATTGATATGAAAATATATATAAATAAATGAGTTTGTCATAAATATAGCTCTATTTGTGTCTTTCTTGCATTAGTAGCTATGCATGATTTGGAATTAGAGTTGATATTACAACTGCATTTTTGTATGGTGAATTTAAGGAGAAAATATATATACAACAAGCTAAAGGTTTTGAAGTTGAAGGAAAGAAAGAACATGTTTGACTTGAAGAAGTCATTGTATGGTTTAAAACAATCTCCTAGGCAGTGGTATAAACGGTTTGACTCATTCATAGTAAATCACGACTATTTTAGAAGTCAATATGATAGTTATGTTTATTTCAAAAAACTTGATGATGGCACATATATTTATATATTGCTTTATGTTGATGATATGCTTATTTCTCCCAAGAACATTTCTGAGATTAGTATGTTGAAAGCTAAACTTAATAGTGAATTTGAGATGAAAGATCTGGGAGCAGCTAAGAAAATTATGGAGATGGAAATTCAAAAAGATGGACTTGTAGGCAAACTTTACCTTACTCAAAAGAGTTTTATTAAGAAGATTTTAGAGCGTTTTGGTATAAAAGATGCTAAACCTATAAGTATTCCTCTTACTGCTCATTTTAGGCTTCCAGCTGCTATATCTCCACAAACAAATGCAGAAATTAAGTCCATGGCACAAGTTCCTTACTCCAATGCAATTGGTAGTATGATGTATGCAACGGTTTGCACACGTCCTAACATTTCACATGTTGTCAATGTAATAAGTAGATATATGTCTAATACAGGGAAAGAACATTGACTTGTAGTAAAATGGATAAAAGGAGATCAATAACTAGTTATGTATTCTCACTTGGAAGCAGTGTCATCAGTTAGAAAGCTACCTTACAACCTACTATTGCATTGTCCACTATAAAAGCATAATACACAACTTCTACTGAGACAATTAAGGAAGCTATTTGGTTATACGGCTTATTCAGTGAATTGAATTTGAATCAATAAGTTACTGTTGTTCATTGTGATAGTCAAAGTGCTATCCATTTGATTAAAGATCAAATGATTCATAAAAGAACAAAACGCATTAATGTCAAATACCATTTTGTCCGAGATACAATTTTGCAAGGAAATATTATTGTGAAGAAGATTGGCACTGTAGATAGTCAGGAAGACATGTTGACAAATCTTTTACCTATGAGCAAGTTAAAGCATTGCTTGGAATACACAAATTATGATAAATGCCCTACATGGGCAATGGTGAAGATAATTGAAAGAATTTGTCATGGAGTCCCAATTTCAAAACAAAGTGGAGATTTGTTAGGTTTATTTTAAAATTATCAAAGTTGACAAATTTTTATTTCAAAGATAATAGGCACCTCCCCACTTCTTTTTCCAATGTTTGGTAACCACACAAATCTTTGAATGTTTGTCAAAGATTTGTTTTTGACAAATGTTACATTCTTTTGCCTATGACAAACGTTACATTCTTTTGCCTATAAAAGGATAGCCATTGTATTCTTTTAAAAAAAAAAAGGGTAGATAGAGAGTGAATAACAAGGTACAGAGAGAGTTGAGGTATTTTGAGAGAAGATATTCTAAGTGAAATAATGTGAGTTTTTGGGTGTAATTGGGATAAATGGTTGAAAGAAAAATATTGAGTGTTTTATAATTTTTCTTATTTTTCTCTTAGTAAAATCTCTTTGATTGTCTTCACTCATGGACGTAACACATCTCAAAGGGGTGAACTACGTAAATTTCTTGTGCCTTATTTTTCCTACATTTTTCTCCACTTATTGCTCCATTACTCCATTCAACTTCTTAAACAAAATTATATGATCTTACACTCTTCACAACAACAAGAAATGCTTGAATTTTGCTAACGTATTCCAAAATCGTCTGCCAACCTCTAACTCAATGACGCCCATTTAATTATATCAAGATACAATTCTTCCTTCAGCGATGCCATAACTTTTTCTATAATTGGATTTGCCTGTAGTTCCCCAGCAATTGTAGAAGTATTCTTGGAGAGTTGGCTTATATCCACTTTGGTACCACTTGTGCTCCATTAAATAACCTTTACATAAATCTTATCCACTGAAGAAGTAGAATGGGAAATGCATATGCATTAAACAAATTCAATTTGTAAGAAGCTGAAACATATAATCACTAAAGTACCAAATTCTATACACAAATTAGGATTCGGATGTTAATGTTAAGTGCCGATTTCTTGAGGTAGTAAAGGTTGTCAACGCCATGATCCCTTAGAACAATATAAGCAACTTCATTTACGAAGTTGACTAAGCCTAAAAATGTTAGCTTCATATATATTTCGGAGGCCGATCCATCATGTTTGGATCCCACCTAAAATCAATATGTGTATCAAAATGTGCTTGTTATGTATATATAAACAATAGTGACTTAAGAGAGAAAAATAAAGATTAATAATAATTCGGGACTAACTTTTCAAGGGTAGAGGTGAAGAGCTCAAGTTCTTCCAAGGTTCCTTACACATCGTAAATATCATCAATTGTTGTAATAAGTTGATTGATCTTTATGCACTCTATTTTATAATTAAATATGTTGAGGCTCCGATGACCAGAGAAAGCACTTGGCTATCCTGTCTCATTCAAAGGGTAATTTTTGTGAGAAACGGTAACCACTGTGTTGCCACCATTTGAAGTCAACAAATACAAAAACTTTCCTGTATTATGGGTTTATTATGAGTTTATTATGCATTGTTGTTGGAAAATAAAGTGAAATTTGTATGAAAATAATAATAATAAGAACCAATAAGAAAATTTTAGCTGAAATCTCTTGTGAGCCAAAAC
>JANSVA010003390.1:0-37417 GCA_025504915.1 Erythroxylum reticulatum | reverse complement strand
AGAGTTTGGTTTTATTTGTATGAGCATAATATAACTAGTCATAAGGTACCAAGATTCTTTTGTATGTAATATACATATATATAGAGATGTATGGGAAACTTGTATATTATTAGAGTCTAAATTAATTAATTCACTATCGAATAATCAAGTTGGTCGCTTGATTATAGTTTAGACGATAGTATTACAATTTATCTCCATGTAAGTAAAGGAGTTTACTTCAAAGGAATGATGGGTTTTATATAATGATAGTATATGACTATTGATAATGGCACTATTAAATGAATCTAGAATCACGTATGTTTTTAAGAATAAAGTAGGTCGTTTGTTTAATCTTAAAATAACTTTTGCATTCATTATTATGGAACACAATCTTGATGAGTGGTGAACTCATATGTGTTTCATTACAATTTTTGATATGATCAAAATGAATTTTTACAGAGTATCAATCTATGGATTTTTACAAAGTGTCAATAGAGTTTAATTGAAACATGTATCAAGGAACATTCACTCAAATAAAGAGTTTATAGTGATATCATCACTTCTAGATGTTTTACAGAGATTGGTAATTAAACTGGCGCTAGTAGTTTGATGGATTAGCTACCCATCAAGTTTTAATAACAAGATAATATCTTGTGTGGTAATCACCATATAGAGTAAAACGGGAGATCTAGAAGGAAAAATCAACATAAGGGCAAAACGATAATTTTACCCTTTATTTTGTGGATGGCTATAATATGGTTCATCATAGAGTTTGCAATTGGACATCTAATTAAAAAAATGTATTCTCATAATATTTAGTAATTCAAGAGTTCAGCTAATGAATTGATGTGTTGGATGCACATCACTCTCTTCTTTCATCTTTAACTGAAATTGAGAGGTTCCATTTTGTTTCTTTTTTACTTTTCATCTAGCTATATTAAAACAAATGAGAATTTCTCATTTATTGTCTTCTTCTTCATTTTTTAAAAAAGAGAAGAAGGGTGTTGCATTTCTTACTCACTCTCTCCTCTCTTTAATGAGCTAGCTGAAACTTGTAATGAGATTGTCTCATTTTGATTCTTTTAACTAGTTGATCATAAAAGGTAAATCTCTTTGATATTTCTTCTCCTTTCCTACCAAAGGATCTTGTTAACCAAGTTGTCCAAGGAGAACTTAGATCAGATTGGCCAAGGATATAATAATGAGGAAAGGATACATTAATAAGCAGAGGATACAAAAGCGAGGAGTCAAAGTTATAGCAAGGAGTTGGTATAATGTCCATGTGTTCTTATGTTAGTTAATTTCCTTATACCGTATCATGTATGGATGAAAACATGTTGATTTGGTTTTACGCTTCCATTGCATTTTGGTTTCGAAAAAAGTTTTTGAAATTTACCATTAAGCCAAATCTAGTATGCCAATATTTTTCGATCCAAAACTTGCTTTATTTTTTTCTTTTTATGCAAAATTTACATGAACTTTCATTTTTCATGCAAAATTCACAAAACATACCCTTCAACCTTTATACAATATGCACACCATTTTGACTCAACTCATCTCACATTTGGATCAAAACACAAGGATTTGTAACCAAAATAAAGATATAAAAGCTAGCAAAAACAATAGAAATTAGACACAACATTACTCAAGCATAATTCTATTTTGAATTCATAATTATGTTTGTGAATTAATCTTATTAATCCAAAAAACCCCTTATTCAATCATATTGAATTATTGCCAAGATTAATCACATTAATCTTCCCTTATGCGTGTTAATCATATTGTTAAACTCATTTAATCAATTTTTTATAAGCCCTATTCAAATTAAGGTTATTCATTTTAATTCATTAAAATAAATAAGTAAATTCGTATCGAATAACAATATAGCATATGGATCCAGTCAAAACATCGAATTCATACCATATATGAATCAACAAATAAATTGTTCACACATGCATATCACATATATACAGTACAAACAATACAGAAAGTCAAAATAAGTGTGAGATAAAACACATCATAGCCTAACCGACTAGCCGATATATAAACTATGTCAATCGATCTACCTATCGAGTCAGCCGACTCAAAGGAGGCATCGTCTGATGCAAAGGTTGCATCAATCAATGCCTTCACTACGTCAGCTACAATAGTTGTATAGAAAATTTCAATTTCAATAAACACAACCTGTCTCTGATAACACTGAAAGGTTTTTAGATGATTAATAGTAATAAATTTCGTAAGTTTAAATCAGAAATACCAAGATCCATGTGAATATTTAAACAAAATTTAAGTTCTAATTATACCTTTATATAGCAAAAATAGGGAGGGGAATTAGTAGTGCTAGGAAAGAACACGTCAAACACCACACCTCTATCAGTATCCACACACATAGAGGACTAAATACCATGCTCACAGTATGCTAGCACAAATCTCGTCCCTCTTTCTTCCTAGATGAAGACGTGTATTAGGGTTGTGATTAGATAACCATTATCTTTCTAATCACCCATATATCTGTATATATAGGAAAACCCCCTAACTACTTAAGAACAAATTAGACTAGGCCCAAATCTAATTTGGGCCCATTGAATGTTTAACCAACTTAGTGTGCGACCTTATAGGCTTATTTAATATTAGCAGCAAGCCTAAACTTCTTTTAAGCTCAAAAGTTATAAGTGGCCTCTAGCAAAACATTGTAACTACCCAATATTAAATAAGGTTAGAATACAAAACTACTTGTATCACAACTGATAATTAGAGTATATTTTATAATTGGTTCGTAAGGCATACACTAACAAAAACGTGATCCAAAAATATTTTAAACTTTTCCTAAAAGTATTTTAAAAAACAAGAGGGTTTTCTTTATAATCAAAACATTAATTCCTCTTAATAAATGAAAAGATTTTTGCATTAAGTTTAGAAAATGATATGTTATGCATGGTGCCCCCAAAGTATTAAAATAACTAAATACATGATGCAAGAAAGATTTTAAATGAATTTGTAAATTTGTTATGCTTTGATCTTCCTTGATCTTGGTCATTTTCTTGACTTGAATGTATTTGATCTCTATAACTTATTTTTTGACTTTGTTTTATATTGCTTTCTTTTAAGACATGAAAGAAAAAAATCATTAGAAGTAAGAATATTTTACTATCATCAAAACATGGATTGTAACTTCCCTTTGTTTAACATATTTTTTAGGTTTCGATATGTTTTTTTTATTAAACTAACAAATAATATTATTTTGAGTGATATAAGATACTTTTGACTTCAAGCCAAACTAGTCTGGGTTATGAATCCAAGCTTGATACTAGTTTGAGATATAAATTTTTAGAAGAAATTAAAACTTAAGCTTAACTTAAAGTTTGGTTAACTCGAGTCAAGTTTGTTAATTTTAGGCTTAGCTAGGTCGAGCCAAACTAATTGCCTAGTAGGAAAGCTATAATTGCCTGAAAAATGGAAGACGCATTGCATAAGCCAAAAGTCATGTCTAAAAATTAGAAATATTGGCGATATGTTCTTAATGCTATCTTCTCTAGATTATTCAGATGCATCCTAATTTGATGGTAGTCAAATCTCAAATCTAGCTTAGTAAAATATTAGGTACTAAATACATCTTCTAATAATTCATCAATCACAAGAATTGAAAATTTATCTTTGACATATTTTGAAATCAGTGCTCTATAGTTAATGAAGACTTCCAAATACCATCTGCATTTTTAACCAACAAATAATACATTTAGCAAGCATGTCTTTTCATTATTTTTCTATTTTCTCTTTCTAGATATGAGGGTAGCGATAAGATCAAATCACTAAATGACTAGTCCTTTCTTCCAAAATAATTTTATGGTCTTGAGAATAAGGAGTTAAAGTGGTTGGTTCAACAAGAATCTATTAAAATTAGGATAAGAGTTTGTCTATATTTGCTTGATGATTCATTTCAACTAAGGTGGTGGAATGCATAAGAGTTATAACTAAGGAAGGAGTCTGCAGACTACATAATTCTATTGGATTATCGTTAATCACAAAACTCATTCCTAGTAAAAAAGTCCTATGAAATTGGTCTAAGGCTTTGTAACTAGTTAATTCTTAACACTACCTTAAACTGACATAATAACAAGACATAGAAATCCAAACAAAACTCATAAGCACCCAAGTTTATATGTATATTTTGACACTTCTAAAAGCTAAAAGTTTCTCCATAACAAGGGCAAAAGTTACAACAAAGTCTTCATTATGGAAAGATATGTATCGAAATTAATCGCAAGCCCACTTAGATATATAAATGGAACACCTAGATGCTAATATGAACAATTAACAGAGCCAGAACTTAGAAGAATCTGTTAGTAGTGTAGATGCATTGCAATGTTAGCTCATTGGAGGTTCTACATAGGAGGATGAAGGGAGGATTCATATTGAGTGTGACAACTAGGAGGAATGCTAAACAAAAAGGGGTTTCCTTATAAATGACAATATTAGTGAATATAAGAGGGTTAAACGACCCTCTTAAACAATCCATGGTAAACAAAGTGGTAAGGGATCTAAAATTAGTGTTAATAGGACTCTTAGTGATAAAATAAAGTTTTCAACTATATAGAATGGGCTGTCTTTTTGGGATGTTCAATGGAAAACAATCACTAATCATTCATATCACTATAATAGGCATATTATTTGCTTATACAATTTAGAATGCATTGAGGTAATAGCTAGCAAAATCAATGACTTGTTACATCATATTCATTTGCAGATGAAAGACAACTCCCCTCCTTTTGAAATTATCTTCATATATGATTCAAATTTTACATTTCAAAAGGCATAATTGTAGATTGATATACAACATATGCAAAATCCTTGTTTAGTAATTGGAGATTTTAATTGTTCCTTCAATTTCGGTGAAATAGAAGGTGGAGTTAGATATAAAATGGGTTCTAGTTGAAAGTTACTTAGTTTTACATAATGCTCACCTACTGAGCTTACGGGCTATTGGGAGATTGTTTACATGGACTAATAAGTAGCATAGAGAGATGCTGATGAGGAAGAAGCTTGATAGATCTCTGGCCAATCAATCATGGCTCAACAGATCACCTCATTCTTATGCTCATTTTAGAGAAAATCAACTTTCAGACCACTCTTTTATATATATTCAGATGATAACCGAACCTATTAAAGTTGGAGCTCCGTTCAAATTTTTCAATGGTATCACACAGTTAAATGGTTTTATGGAATTGATTAGTCAGTGTTGGAGACAACAGGTGCAGGGATGCAAGGCCTTCTAATTGAGGTAAAAGCTTAGAATTGAAAAATGTGCTCTTAAGCAATTTGTTAAGGATAAGACCTAAAGTCTTGGTGACATTAAACTGAGGTTGGCTAAACTACAAGAGGCATGTTATAATGATCCTTATAATAAGGTACTCAAGAATGAAGAACTACAACTAATGAAAGAATACCAAATCTGATGTTATATAATGAAACCTTAAAATAGAAAGCTCGATTGAATTGGTTAAGAGAAGGGGATTCAAACACCAACTTCTTTCATGATTCTCTTATTGTTAGAAGAATCACAAATACTATATCAGAATTGAAGGATAGTTAGGTAAATGTAATATCAAACCAATAAGAGCCACTCAATTTCATAAGGGATTATTTCCAGCAGCTCATAAGGACTTCTATCAGAATGCAGCAGGGCTTCAATGTCATGGTTGTACTTGATTTCACCCCTACTTAAGCTCAAAATGACATGCTCATTGCTTCCTTTACCCCTCAAGAAGTCAAGGAAGCTTTGTTTAGCCTTAATCTAGCAAAACCTCCTTCCTTAGATGGTTTTATAACCATGTTCTTCCAGAAAACATGGGACATCACCATTAGCCCTTTTACTTATGCAATTTTGGAATTTTTCTCCTCTACTAAGATGCTCAAGGAAATGAATCATGCTTACATATGTCTTATACCCAAGAGAAAAACCCATCTTTTATTTTTGAATTTAGGCCCATTTATTGTGTACAACTGTTTATAAATTCATTACCAAACTTATGGCGTCAAGACTGAAAATAATTCTGACAAAAGTGATTAACATAGCTCGAGGGGCATTCTTAGTAGGGAGAACTATTGGTGTCAATTTATCCTATTACAGGAGCTATTTGGGGATTGCAAATCTGGTAAGAAGATTCAAATATGTTTATTGAAGATTGATTTTTTCAAGGCTTATGACATTATTAGCTAGTCTTATTTGCAAGAGTGTTTGGAAGCTATCAGCTTGCCATTAACATTCAGAAACTAGGTTATACAATGCTTCCAATCCACTTCCTTCAATATTTTGGTGAATGGTATCCTAACTACACCCTTCAATAATGCTAGAGGCATAAGAAAAGGGGACCCCTTGTAGCCATAATTATTCACCTTAGCAATGGAAGGAGTTTCCAGACTTATCTTTAAACTTGTTGCTTGTAATGATATTTTTAAGCATCATCACAAATGTAAATCCATTAAACTCTCCCATTTAATTTATGCAAATGACTTAATTCTTCTTAGCATAGCAGATGAGCATTCAATTTGAATGATGTCGAATATGTTGTAGCTTTTTACCGATTTATTTGGACTTAAGGTGAAAGTGGAGAAAAGTGGTTTGTATATATCCTCCAATGTCAACAATCAAGACCAAATCAGTATCATGGTCATTTTTTCATTATAATTATAACACCCCCTATACAAAACCTACAACCATCCACACATAAAGAAAGCAATTTCCTATACATACATTCATGGCATACATTTCGGTTCAATTCTATATATACACACATTGCAAAACACCCCAATGCTTAACATTATCATTTAACAATGCTAAAACATCTTTACATTTACATGGTAATCTAAAAGAAAACATACAATTTCACTTAACCAATATATGTAAAATCATCTTTAACAAAAAACTTCTTCCAAAAGTACTTTTTCTTCTATCTATTGACCTTGGTCCCTACAGATGTTCCCTTTACCTCACTCCTATGACTTAGACCTACTTAGATTAACACATGTGCTAAGCTTGAAAGCTTTGTGGGGAAATACTTAGTTTGGATGACCACTCACAGTAGTCATCCACCAAGCACATATATTAATGAACATCACACAAATATAAATAGTGATGGCATATTTAATCAAATAAATAATGCAAACATGCTTTAATATGTTGTTCATATACCATAAATTTACCTTCAAAAGTCAAACATTAATATTCAAACTCAACGAAACAAGTTATCAATATAAATGCAAATGCTCATTCATATACTGATTATTTATATTTTCATACTGTATTACTTATTTATATCTATTTACTTTACTTTCTGTGTTAGGTCTACACATTCCCATAGGTGTAGATAACGAGAGCTGTGGATATCTAAAGATATCAAAACTATGGATACTCGAAGGCATCAAATTGTAGATACCCAAAGGTATCGAATTGTGGACATCAATGGTGTCAAACTGTAGCAGCTACACTGTATCACTATATGCATGCCCATCTATCCACCACTAAGACAATAAAGCAAGCACTATAACATTTCCTTTAACCATTTGCCAATTTCACAATTCATATATTGACACGTCATATGATATACATTTCAAGTGATAAAATATGTATATGTGTCCATACATGCAAGTCATAACTTATCACCATTAGAAAGGTGCCAAAATCATACTATACATATATGAGAGATAAATATTCATACAAATCATTTATGCACATGTAAGTTTTCTCTGGAATGCATTATGCTTAATCTTAAATTCCAATGTTCAATCACCCAATTCATATATGGTAAGTCCTATTTCATTTATTTTTATGTGTTTGAAAAGTTTCATACACATTCAAAGAGGATCAGATAAGATTCAGTACAAATCGAAAATGGAAATAAACTCAAAATAATGCAATTTGGGCTAAGCCCGCAGTGGTCTAAAATAGGCAAACAATCAGTCTAGAAGCAAATCGCATGATGGACTCTAGTTGTTCCTTAATATGATTATAGAAAACATTCGAATGATGATTTTATACATTTGTTCCCTTATGTCTCTAGTTTCCATCAAACTAATAATTAGACCATTTAAACTTCCAAATCATGAGATATAGACCGAATGTCACAAGCTGCTCCAAAATAGGGGCAGCATCAGGTCACCATTTTTTATCTCAATTTTCCATATCATAAAGCCAGAATTAAGTCAAAGTATCTTCTGGAGATTTCAATTTCTATCTCTTAGGTTTCATATGAAATCCAAATCACCCAATTTTGAGGTCTATATGTCGAGTTATGACTCAAAAATGTGATTGGTTCAGTAAACCTTAGACAGAATTCTACTACATGATACTCTCTTGTCATATTCAACCAATTCTATGCAAGATAGCACTAAAATAACACTAAAACATCATCCCAGAAATAATTTCAAATCCAAATGAATCTTTTTACATATTCAAAAATACACAAATACAGAAATTGACTAAGTGGAGTCCCAAACCTTAAAATTGACAAAGTAGGTCTTCTATTACCTTTCCTTCCCTTCCTCTTTGGCTTTGCTTGACTCACAAACTAGAAACACAAAAAATATAGATCTCAAACCCAATTCCAACCTTATAATTTCATTTCTTCATAAGAAAATTTAGAAGAGATAAAGGTGAAGAGAAAATCCCTAACTTTTACCTTGATTTCCACCTAAGATTGGCATGATTTCTTATGGGATGAAAAAGGTGAAACGGAGAAGAGAAAAATCTGAACTAAGAACCCCTAAAATTTCATACATCTCCAGTCTCCATATTCCCATTCCAAAAATTTCAAGAATCACATTTATGCTTAATTCCTATTGTACACACACGCTTTGTTATTATTGATCACACATGCCTTAATCCAATTGGTCCATATGTTAACTTTAGAAAAATTGCATATTGGTCCTGCTTCCTTTAATTCTCACATTTTCCTACAATATTATCAATTTGGTTAATAATTGTTGGAGTTATACCCAAAACACTACAGGTTGTTCGAAAACATGGACAGTATCCATAATTCAACTTCAAGCCAGAATTCAAAAATCTTAAAGGCACAATAAAATTTGGATTCCTTCATAAAAGTTTGAGATATATGTCTCTAGTTTAATCTTCAATTTGAATTATCTAATTTGGAGGACTACATACCAAGATATAGACAAATTACAGAGGCATGTTCACGTTAAAACGAACAAATTACCCATTTAACCAAGTCTTTTACATTAAGTACCATTATGCTCTCCCTGTACTTTGATGCACTTAATTCATTTCTTATTTTCACTTCTTAATACACCCTAGACATGATATAATACTTCTAGGTTATATGTTAGCGCCTTACAATAATCTCTTCCATTGAAATATTTATTAATGTTAATAAGCCAAAGTTTTCTGATTTCTGCTCAAAGTACGACCTAGTGCCTGCTAACAAAAGTTTCTATCTATGGAAGCCAGAGTGACTCTTATCAATTCAGTAGTGAGTAGTATGCACCTTCATTGGTCTGATCATTTGATGTTGTCAAAGAGATCCATAAGGAAATTGATAAAGTATTGAAAGCCTTCTTGTGGTCAGGGAAAACAAATAATCATAACTAGGTCAAGGTGAAATGGAGTGACATTCCTATTCTGAAGAGGCAAGGAGGATTGGGGATCATCTCAATTATCAAGTGAAGAAAGTTTTACTTTGTAAGAGGATTTGGATATTTTTCACTTATAGTAAAGAACTATAGATTAAATGGATGACTGATTATCATCTTAAAAAGAAGAGTTTTTGGCAGTTGGACAATTCTAGAGCTTCTTTTTAGATTCAACCATATGCTTAGCCTAAGAGATATGATATATCCTCATATCAACTATGAACTGGGGGATGGTGAGGATATAAAGTTATGGTTTGATAACTGGACTAATTTCAGTCCATTTATCCATAAGTAGAACCTACTCCACTCACAAAATTCTTGTCAACACTCACATCTCATCATTAATCCAAAATGGTCACTAGGTTGGAAATTATAGAGGTTTTTTTGTTGGAGTTATTCAAATATAATGCCCTGGAAAGCAATTGTATTTACATATAACTTATTCTTTTTCCAGTTACTTTTGTAATGAAAATACTTATTATTAATAAAATAAAAGAGTTTGGTTTTATTTGTATGAGCATTATATAACTAGTCATAAGGTACCAAGATTATTTTGTAACTAATATACATATACATGGAGATGTATGGGAAACAATTATATTATTAAAATTTAAATTAGTTGATTCGCAGTTGAATAATCAAGTTGTTCGTTTGATTATGGTTTAGACTGTAGTGTAGCGATTTATCTCCATATAAGTAAAGGAGTTTACTTCAAGGGAATAATGAGTTTCATATCATGATAGTAGTTAATTATCAACAATGGCACGATTAAATAAATCTAGAATCACGTATATTTTTAAAAAATAAAATAGGTCGTTACTTTAATCTTAAAACATGCACTATCACTTTCATTTATTATGAACCACAATCTTGATGAGTGGTGAACTCATGTATGTTTCATTATAATTATTGATATGATTGGAATAAATTTTTAAAGAGTGCCAATCCAGTATTTGCATGTTGAAATTATTAATTGAAACATGTAACAAAGAGCATTCACTCAAATAAAGAGTTTATACTGATATCATCAGTTCTAAATGTTTTACGAAGATTGGTGATTAAATTGGTGCCAGTAGTTTGATGGACTAGCTATCCATCAAGTCTCAACACCAAGATGAGATCTTGTCTGTCAACCACCATATAGAGTAAAATGGGAGATCTAGAAGGAAAAGCCAACATAAGGGTAAAATGGTTATTTTATCCTTTATTGTGCGGATGGCTATAATATGACTCATAATAAAGTTTGCAATTGGTCATCTTATTTGAAACATGTGTTCTCATAATATTTAGTAATTCAAGTGTTTAACTACTTGTCTTTAGTCGAATGACATTTGGTTAATAAGCTGGTATTAATTCTAATGAGATTAAATTACTTTCTGGCTTATTAGAGCTTGAATTATATAACTATAATTAGATTCCTTACTTAGCTTTTTGGAAGGTTATCAAATAAAGTAAGAATTATAAATAAAGGTTTAAAGCCTCTAATTAAATACTGGGTTTACACTAATTAACTGTTAATTAGAAGCCTAAATGAACATTTAATATTGGGCTAGACTTTGGTTTGATTTGATTAATTTGATTAATTAAATTGAAACAAAGCTATTAAAGATAAAAGGAGGGTAAATTTTAGTTTTATAGCTAAATATGCCGCTGCACATTTAGCATTGAATTGCTAAATTAAAGACAGTTATTATAATGCTTCATCATCATTAAATGGAGTAATTATCTTATTATTAAATGGTTTAATGGTTGTCTTTTAATGATGATATGTAACCTTTCAGCATTTATTTGTTTAAGAAAGGAAGATGTTCATTTGATGTACTCTGTCTCCCTTCATTTATCTCATAATCGAAAATGAAAGGGTCTCATTTAGGTTATTAGTCTTTTCATATAGCCATCTTAAACAAATGAGAAGAGTCTCATTTATTGGCTTTTTTATGATTGATTAAAGAATGAAGTGATGCATTTTTACTCACTCTCTCCTCCCTTTCATAAGTTAGCAAAAACTTGAATGAGAAAGTCTCATTTTTGGCTTCTTTCAACTAAGGAAAATCTCTTCCAAATTTCTTGTGCTTTCCCACCAAAGGAACTTGTTAACCAAGTTGTCCAAGAAGAATAAGTGATAGATTGAATTGGTTAAGGATAAACTAATGAGGAGAGGATATTAAAGCGAGGAGTTAAAGTTGTAGTAAGGAGTCGGTATAATTTCTACCATCTTTTATGTTATTTATTTTTCTAATATCATATCATGCATAGATCAAACATGTTGATTTAGTTATAAGGCTTCTGTTGTCATTTTGATTTCGAAAAAAGTTTTGAAATCTATCGTTTTATCTTAATCTAGTATGCTTATGTTTTCGACCCAACATATATGTGCATAAAAATTCTATCTAGATCAAGTGGATATACGAATCATACCTCAGAAATCATAAATTTTGGAAATTGCCATTCACCAAAGAGTACTCATGGATATTTAATCACCCACCAAAATTGAGAAATTTGGTGTACCATTGGATCAAGAACAAGTTAAAGAGTGGAGATAATATATGGATATGGTTTGCCAATTAATCTGAATTCAACCGTCTTTTCTTAAGGGATGTCGTACTTTGATTAACTAATCATGTCTAATGTTAAAGTATCTTCACTTGTATAGGATGGAAGATGGACTGGAAATTCTAGAGGATTTAGTACCCTCATTGAATTTTTCCCTCATATCACTCATTGGTAATGTAAGGACTGGGTAATATGGAAACCTGATCCAAGTGGTGTCTTCACCAATAAGTTATGAAAAATATAATATACCTTGGTTTAGAATGCTATGGAATAGCTCACTTAATCCTAAAGAATCAACGATTACTTGGCCAATCATTGAGAATAAAATTACAATCAAAAGATGGTGGTTTGGGTCATTTGATCGCATCTGCATCTTATGTAATGAAGCTAAAGAAGACAAAAACCATTTGTTCTTTTAATGCAGATATTCCAAAGTTGTGTGAAGCAGAATCCTAACCTTATTAGCTACTTATTAATCTTGATATGAATATAATGTAACTCTTAACTAGATAACTAGAATTTCCAAGTAATAGAAACAAGATGGTTCTCTCTATAATATAGTTTTCACATCCACAATCTATTCACTATGGAAAGAAAGGAACAATAAAACCTACGAAGGTGAAGAAGTAAACAAACACCAATTAGTTGAGGAAATTATCAATTGGATTTGATCATTAATGATTTGAAAATCATGCCAACATATCTTTTCTCTAGGAATCAAGAACAAATAGAATTTATAATTTAGTGATTATGTCCTAGGCTCTTGTATCTTGTTAAAAGCATATTTTGGTGATTACATTGTAATGTTGGGATAGTTTTGCTATATTTAATGAAATTTTTATTTAATTTCCAAAAAGTAATTCATGTTTTCTCCTAATTTTCAGTGTGTTTTGTTGTTTTTCAAAAGCGGTTGGTTGATGGCATAAGGGTTGTAGCTTAATCTTAAATAAAAAAATGTGAAAAGTATTATGCATCTAATTAAGATTTGTAATAGGAGAAAATATTGAGGGATTTAGATGTCATTGAAACTAACGAAGAAGTGTATATGTCTAAGCTTCATTGTGTTTTCAACTTCTCCACACCCATTGTTTTACTTTACAACTCCTTGAACTTCCATCCATTCTTTCAGATGAAAATAAAGGGCACAGATCAGGTGAAGTGAGCAGCAATAATAGGAGATTCTGTCTTGTTATTCTTTGCATTCTTGATATTAGGAACGATATTTCACATTTCATATTTGAAACTTTCCTATTCTCCATCGAAACGATTAACAAATTTTTCCTTATTATGATCACTATCACTTATTTCATACATTTCAATTCTAGCAAATGAGAATTATGGAGAAACTAAAAGCTCAGAAGAGTATAAAGAATATATGGAATTACATATATTCACTTTGGCCACAATAATTAATCTGACTAATAAATTTGCAATGAAAAAAACTGGGAGAAAGTGGTCTTGGACTTGTGCACAAGTTAGAGCATAGGCTTGCAGTTGATCTAAAGATTTCACTTTATCAATAGCTTGCCTAAACTATATGCATAAAGGGTTAGGCCTAGAAAAGGAAGGCAAGGCACCCACCTAGGGCCAATCTTATAAATAATAAAATATGAATTATTTTTTACCCTCATAAAAAATGAAATGAAGCAAAATGGGGTCATTCTTGACCTCAGAAAGACCAATAAAAGGACCCATATTTTGCCTCTTTTTTCTCTTTATGAGGGCCCGAAAATCAACAAAAGTAAAGACTCTTTTTTCATTTTACCAAGGGCCTATGAAATATTAGGAACGACCCTTATACACGTTGGTAAGGCACAATGATAGAGGGGCAAGATATTGTAATGAAGAGGCTTTCATAGAGTTTTGGCCAAGTACTGAACGAGTTCAAAAATAAAGTTATATTTATTTCTAAAGTTCAACACCAAAACTTTGTAAAGCTTCTTGATTTTTGCATTCATAAAGATGAAAGAATGCTAATTTATGAATATATGCCCAACAAAAGCTTAGACTCCCTTATCTTTAGTTCGAACTTATGAAAAGTAATTTTATTTTACTTTTGAATTCAATTGTACATAGGACTATCATGGATGATGAATTTACCAAATCAAATAAGAAACACAATACTAGATTGGCAAAGAATAAATCAAATTATATATGGGATCGGTAAAGGAATTCTTTATCTCTTTCAAGACTCCAGACTAAGGATCATTAATAGAGATCTGAAAGCTAGCAATATATTATTGGATAATCAAATAAATCCAAAATTTTCAGACTTCAATCTTACAAGAATATTTAGTGCAGATCAAACTCAGAAATGTCAAAAGTCAAATCTGATGGACACTTCTTATAACATCCTAATACCATAAAGTATATACCCAAACATCCAAGGACATTCAAGTACATATCCCATGATAATGGTATGTTCGAGAAAAAAACAAATCCAACTTATACATGGCATCAACTAACTTAATTAAAAGTCATTAAATTTTTAAACCATTCATTGCATTCATTCACGAAAGCTTATACTGCATTTTACAAACTTTATACAAGTTCTAGACAAAAACTACAAAATATAAAAGTACAATTCTTCTAATTTTAGCTGATAGGCCTCTGAGCCATAACTAAGTTCAAAATGTTACTCTAGTCTAGTTAAGGAACTATGTCTCCTGTCTCGTACCCAAAAATCCACGTTACAATTTTTATGAGATTTGCGAACTTAATGAGCAAACCATCATTAATGATTTCAACTAGGTTAAATACACAATTCACATACGTCACAAATATTCATTCAAATCATGTATAATCCAAATACTCACATTATCATGGCATATCATGTTTTCATCACAAATTCAGAACATATTCGTAATCATAGAGATTTATACAAATGCAAATGCATATGGGACTCCAGATTCGTTATTATTGTTGTGACCGAATGCCTATCACATGCATATACAGATACTGGCCTTTTGGCTCTATAAGAATTGAATCACGGAGCATAGCTCTACGTGCAGAAACAAAAATCATGGAGCAAAGCTATACGTGCAAGCACTTTCATACTAGCTACTCCAATTACAACGCCTTTATCTGAGCATGCATTTTATCAAATGCATTAAATAGAGAATATGTCATGTACAATAATCACATATGATGCACAGTCAGAATCTCATAGTCATCGGACCTAAGTCCGACATTCAACTTTCATTGAGAAAACAAATATCATTCAGAATTTCACAGCAATCTGAGCACTTCTAATACATTCCCAAATATTAACTCCTCGGACTTTAAGTCCAGAATTTATAAACAAATCAGAAAATACAATTATCATTCAGAATCTCATAGCAATCAGAACAGTTCCAATACATTCCCAAATATTAACTCCTTGAATTTTAAGTCTGGATATCATAAACAAATCATAGAATACAATTATCATTTAGATACTCAAAACAATCAGAACACTTTCAATACATTCCCAAATATTAGCTCCTCAGATTTTAAATTTCGAATTCATAAACAAATCACAGACAGTTAATAATTGGAAGTCAAACAAATTCAATCAATCCTAGGGTAAATCATCTAGGTTAACTCACAGTACGCTCCGATATGTTATTTCCTGGATGGTCTGGAAATGTCTGACTGACGTCCAATGTGATCCTCTATATCATACAAAACATATTTACAAAAATCACACTTTTTGTATAATTGTACAAGTATGCCTTTATGCATATCTATGTATATCAAAAATGCAGAATGCATGTTCAATGACAATCCTGGGTATCTTATCGAATTCTTATTACCATATCATTCATATATCAAAACCCTCATTAATAATTTTTACATAGGGTTTAGACCATAATAAAATAATGTGAAACTAATTTCATAACTCAATTGATCAATTCAATTTTTTTTAACAATATACTTTTAGGTCTACTTTGTTTATTCATTATCATCAAGAAAATAAAATAATTTGGCAACACTTACTTCTAGAAATTGTTTACCCATGTCTTAAATTTCTAAGGACTCTAAGATCATCCAATTTGATTTAGTATTCTATGAGTTAGGCTCACAATACCACATACTGTGTATATTTGAACTTTTGGCTAGTATATGATCATACCCTCGAATTGTACAACTCATATCTTTCAGCTCAGATATCAAAAAATTACAAACTTAATACCAATTGAATGCTAAGAGAATAAGATATAACTTTGTGAAGACACCTTTGTCTGATTCAGCCTATATCAATACAGTTTATTTAATAACAACAGGACTTGATTTCTGTCCCTAGTAGCACTACTACCCAAGCCAAGACTTATTTTTAAGCTAAATTTCAAGATCCTTAAGCATAAAATTCAAATTCAATTTCTTCTTAACATTTGTAGAGAAATGTATCTAGTTCAATTTAAAATAAGAATCATTTAATATGGAAATATACAGATCAAAATATAGCTAAAATATTGAAGCATGTTTAGTAAAAACATTTTAGTTATTAAATTCCAGCACACCTCAGCATTTTCATCCGAACACCCCCTTTCGAGATAACTTTGCATGATCTTTATGACAAGAAAATGCTATATTTCAGTAACACTTTATTCTAGAAAATTGTTCCACTATGTTTCTATTTTCTAATAATACCAAAATTATACAATTTAATTCAGTATACTGAAAGTTATACCTAAAGTGGTTCAGACTATTTCTTTAAATTGTAATAGAGCTCATAACCTTACTTCCAGATAGATTTTTGGAAAGCTTAGACATCGAATTAACATTAGACTTCTTCAAAAAAGTTGTAGAAATATGTATCTAATTTATTTTTAATTAAGAATCAATGTATTTTGAAATCTAAAGTTCAAGATATAATCAAAATACCAAAGTCTATTCAATGAAAATTCTCCAGTTCACAACATTCCAGCGTACATCTTCACTAATATCTCATGCATTTTAGTCCAATTCACACATTATTCTCAAACCATTAAGCATATCATAAAGATTAGGTTGTCACTTACTTGTTAGGCTTTCAATTTAGCTCAAACTTTAGAATAAATCAAGTCTCCATGTAAGAAAAATTCATCACAAACTTATGATGAAAACAAGTTGATTTTGGACAACAAAATGAAGGTAACTTTCAGCAGATTTTATTGGATATTTTGTGTAAGGTAAAAAGTTAGTTTTATTATAGCAATTTGGCTAGGGTTCAAGCAAATTACAGAGGAGAAAGTTGGAGGAAATTTGTGGAGAAAGGTGAGAGAAACAGTAGAAACATTGCTGATGGAATTTGCTCCATCAACATGCTAGGTGTCAACTTTACAGCACAACATTTGTCCTAAGGCATGTCTTACATTTACCTAATCAAGATGCTGCCACTAATCCACTCTAGATGCTGCCATATGTCACCAACTAATCAATCCATATGTCTCCTAATAATTGGTCCACTTGTAACACAATAACTGATTCATTTGTCGCTTAATTACTAGTCCATTTGTCACCAATTAACTATGCCAAATGTCACCCAATTTTATGCTTAATCATTCAATTTTTTCATGCATCAATTTATCCTTCCACTTTGCATTTTTCCTAGTCCAAATGTACCTCAAATTCACTAAAAAATCTGAAATAATGCTAATGGTCTCCAAATAAAATTTTAACGTAAATATCTCATAATTCACATTTTAATTGCATTTATAAATCAATTATACCCGAAAATTGTCAATGAATGCATGTACAACATATTCACGTGCAAAAAAATGTGCATGTCATATTTAACTAAAGCATGATGTACATTTCTTAATTTCTCAGTACTTTCTCATAAATCACAATTCTAGCCTCAACATAGGTAACGAGATATTACAATTCTCCCCTCCTAAGAAGAATTTCATTCTTGAAATTCTTACCTAAATGGTCGAATAGGTAGGGGTACTGATTCCTCATATGCTCCTCTGTTTCTCATGTGGCTTCCTTACTCGAATGATTCTTCCAAAGGACTTTCACCATTGGGATCACTTGGTTCCTCAATTGCTTATTTTGATAGCCAATTATTTTCACTAGTTCTTCAGCATAACTCAGATTACTAAAGAGTTCAATTTCTTAAGTTGGAATCACATGAGTTGGATCTGACAGATATCGCCTAAGCATAATCACATGAAATATATTATGTATCTGAGCCATTACAGAAGGTAGGGCTAACTTATAAGTTAATGGTCCAATTCTTTCAATTATCTCATATGGACCAATATACCTCGTACTTAACTTAACCTTCTTACTAAATCTCAGCACACCTCGCCAAGATGATACTCTCAGAAATACTCTATCACCCACCTGAAACTCCATATCTCGTTAGTGCTGATCCATATAACTTTTTTGTCTATCTTGTGCTACTTTAATTCTGCTACTGGTCAATTTCACATTGTCAACAGTATCCTGAATCAATTCTGGGCCTTTGACAATTCTTAAACCCTCTTCATCCTAATATAAAGGCAAACGACACTTCCTGTCGTACAACGCCTCGTATGGAACTATACTGATACTCCTTGAAACTCAAGAACGCAAGCTCTAAGCATATCCTCAATAGCCTTAATCATTCTCACACTCTGACCATCTATTTAAGGGTGAAATGTCTTATTAAAGTTTAGTTTTGTACCCAAAGCTGTTTATAAACTACCCCAAAATCTTGAGGTAAATCTAGGATTCCTATCTGACACAATAGACACTGGAACCCCATTTAATCTCACAACTTCAATCATATATCACCTTGCTAACTGATTTAGTGAATAATTTTCCCTCATTGGCAAGAAATGAGTCGATTTGGTCGGTCTATCAACAATCACCCAAATGGAATCATGTAGCCTCGGAGTCTTTGGCAAACCCATAACAAAATCCATAGTGATTTGCTCCCATTTCCACTTTGGAATAGGTAACAAATGTAGTTTTCCAACTGGAGCTCGATGCTCAGCCTTAACCTACTAGCAAGTTATACATTTAGAAACAAACTCCACTACTTGATTTTTCATTCCCCGCTACCAGTAATGTTGTTTTAGGGTGTTATCAACATCGAACACATATAATCTTCGCTTTAACCACAATATATCATCTCTAACTTCAAATTTAGCATTCATATTCACTTTTAACTTCTCAATTAACTTTACAAATTCCAAATCTTTGCTCTAAGCCTCTTCGACTCTTTCTAGCAATACAGGTCTTAACTTCAAAGTAGCTATCATTGTTTCATTCTGCTTCAAATTTGATTCAACATTTAGTGCTCTTAACTGAACTAGGCTAGGTAACCTTGATAACTGTACTTAAACCATGCTTTTATTAGACTTTCAACTACCACATTGGCTTTGCCAAGATGATACTCAATTGTACAATCATAATCTTTCAACAATTATATCCATCTCCTTTGTCTCATATTCAACTATTTTTGGCTCAACAGATATTTCAAACTCTTATGATCGGTGAATACCTGGAAAGTTTCTCCATATAAGTAGTGTCTCCAAATCTTTAAGGCAAATACTACTGCAGTAAGTTCTAAATCATTTACTTGATAATTAAACTCATGAGACCTCAACTGTCTCGATGTATATGCTATTACTTTGCCATACAACATCAGTACACATCCTAAACCTTAGTGTGATGCATCACTATAAATAATATAACCACTAGGGCCAGATGGAATAGTTAACACCGATGCGAAAGTTAACCGATGCTTTAGCTCCTCAAAACTCCTCTAACAATCATCATTCCATCTGAAAGGCACATTCTTTCTCTGAAGTTTTGTCAAAGGGGCTAAAATCATTGAAAACCCCTCGACAAACCTTCTATAATAACAAGCTAATCCTAGGAAACTCCAGATCTCAGACACATTCCTTTAAGCCTCCCACTTCATCAATGCATCTACTTTCTTTGGGTCTACTTGAATTCCTTGTCTAGACACTATGTGACCCAGAAATACTACTTGATTAAGCTAAAATTCGCACTTACTGAACTTGGCATATAACTATTTCTCCCTTATTATCTGGAGAACCAATCTTAGATGTGCAGTACAATCTTCTCTACACTTCGAGTAAACCAAAATGTTCTTAGTGAAGACAATTACAAAACGATCTAAATAAGGTTTAAATAACTTATTCATTAAGGCCATAAAAGGTACAGGGGCATTAATTAAGCCAAACAACATTACCCATAACTTGAAGTGCCCATATCTTGTTCTAAATGCACTCTTTGGAATATCATCCTTAGTTATTTTCAACTGATAATATCTTGATCTCAATTCTAACTTTGTGAACACCTGAGCTCCTTGTAATTGATCAAACAAATCATCAATCCTCAATAATGGGTATTTATTCTTAACTGTTATTTGATTCAACTGCCGATAATCAATACACAATCTCATAGTTCCATCCTTCTTTACAAACAATACTAGAGCTCCTCAAAGTGACACACTAGGCTTGATGAAACCCTTATCTAATAACCCTTGTAACTGGGTTTTTAACTCCTTCAGTTCTATAGGTGCCATCCTATATAGAGGTATTGATATAAGAGCGGTACCTGGAACAAGATCTATGGTGAACTCCTTCTCCCTTTTTGGCGTAAACCTAGTAGTTCTGTAGGAAACAAATCCAGGAAATCACTAACAACTGGAATATCCTAAATGATTTGTTCATTCCGAGTGTCAACTACGTAGGCTAGATAAGCCTCACATCTACCTTGAATTAGTTTCAGAACACTCATAAATGAAATTAGTTGGGCTGGCACAGCCTGACTAACTCCTTGAAACATTACTCTTGACTGATTGGGAGATTCAAGAACCACTTCTTTAGTGTAACAATTCATTACAACCCGATGAGCTGTAAGCCAATCCATTCCAAAAATTATATCAATTTCCTTTAACTATAATACAATCAGATCATCTTCTAACTCTGCCTAATCAGTTTGAACTATACTCCTTTTACATACCTCACCAACCACTATTGTACTACCCACTGGAGTACTCACTTATAACCCATATTTCAGTATCTATCTCTCACAATGCAATCATGATGCTAGATGCGATGTGATGAATGAATGTGTAGATCCTCGATCTACCAACGCATATGCTTCAAAATGAAAAACATTCAACACACCTGCTACCACATCTGGGGAGTTCTGCACCTTCTGTCTAGTGATGGCATAGACCCTGGCCTGAGATTGCGGCTGATTACTTCGTACCTCAATCCTGACACTGGGCCTTACTAACTAAGTTATGCCTCTACCTCAGCCTCTCTATGTAGCTTTGCTAGCTCTACTCTATTGAACCTTTGTCTCAATCACTGTTCCTCCTCTAACTCTAGAATATGGTCTTAACATCTCATGATAATCTCTAATCATATGGTCTATAGAACCACAATGATAATAAGCTCCCGTTATCCTCCAAAATTCACCACCATGCTTTTTACCACAGTGCTCACACACTCATGCAGCTGTTGAGATTGGTTGGAGTACATTTTTCCTCTACCTCTCCTAGACTGAACAAATCTACCTCTTGATCAGAATCCAGATTGTCTCGATCTAGACTGGAATCGAGACAATTTGTTCTTGCACTTTCTGAAACTTCTACCAGAATCAACTTGAGATTCATCATGTCTCTTGCCTCTGACCTCCTGTTTATGCTCTTCCTATCCATCCTTCAATAATTGTTCAATTCTAATCGAGGCCGCTCAAAGTTCTCAAAAACTACATAGATTAGAAATGGCTGGCCTCGTTCTAATATCCACATTCAAACCATCCTCAAATCATCTACATTCGCCTTCCTCAATTGGGATCAATGCAATTTCATACCCCATTCACCCATTGAATTTTATCTCATACTCTGTCACTATGAGCCTACCTTACTTAAGATCTAAAAATCCTTTCATTTTTCGATCCATGTAAATCTTAGGCCGATAGTTCTCTCGAAACACTCTTAAAAAATTTCCCAAGTCAAACTACAAGGTCTTGTGGTACTACCCAAAACAGTCTTCCACCACTAGTATGTGAGACCTTGAAATAGTAAGACTGCATAATCAAATCTTTCATCTGATTCACAGTCCATCTGGTCGAACACTCTTTTAGTTCTCTCTAACAACCCTTCTTCCTCAGCTAGATCTGTACTTCTATAGAAGTCCACAACCCTCTGCTTTCTCAATTTATCGTATCTTCTTTCTCGCTTCACAGGAATTCTTGGATGCATTTGAGCAAACTCAGGTACAGGAGACTCTAAATTAGCTCCTACAGACTCCATGTCAGTTAACTCTCGAATTTGATCTCTTATGGAACGTGACCTATAAAAAACAAAAGTTTGATCACTATCTAAATATCTCACTATTTATCATATCTTAACTCATATTTGTCCCTAAAGATGCCAAACCATGTTTTGATACCAAAAATGTAACATCCCACTACCATAGAGTATATACCTGAACATCCAAGGATATTCAAGTACATATCCTATGATAATGGTATGTTAGAACAAAAACAAATCCAACTTACACATGGCATCAACTAACTTAATTAAAAGTCATCAAATATTTAAACCATTCATTACATTCATTCACGAAAGCATATATTGTATTTTATAAACTTTATACAAGTTCTAGACAAAAACTACAAAATAGAAAAGTACAACTCTTCTGATGTCAGCTAACAAACCTCTGAGCCATAACTAAGGTCAAAATGTTCCTTTAGTCCAGTTAAGGAACTATGTCCCTTGCTTGAAGGTAACTTTCAGCTGGTTTTCTTGGCTATTTTATGTAAAGTAAAAAGCTGGTTTTAGTATAGCAATTTGTTAGGGTTCAGGCAAATTACAGAGGAGAAAGTTAGAGCAAATTCGTGGAGAAAGGTGAGAGAAACAACATAAACATTGCTGCTAGAATTTGCTCCATCAATATGCTAGGTGTCAACTTTATAGCACAACATTTGTCCTAAGGCATGTCTTACATTTACCTAATCAAGATGCTACCACGAATCCACTTTAGATGCTGCCATATGTCACCAACTAATTAGTATATATGTCTCTTAATTATTGGTCCAATTGTCATTCAATAATTGATCCATTTGTCGCTTAATTGCTAGTCCATTTGTCACCAATTAACTATGTCAAAT
This sequence comes from Erythroxylum reticulatum, assembly GCA_025504915.1. Classification (NCBI taxonomy): domain Eukaryota; kingdom Viridiplantae; phylum Streptophyta; class Magnoliopsida; order Malpighiales; family Erythroxylaceae; genus Erythroxylum; species Erythroxylum reticulatum. The sequence continues at coordinate 14,125 of JANSVA010003390.1, read as the reverse complement.
GTCACCCAATTTTAGGCTTAATCATTCAAATTTTTCATGCGTCAATTTATCCTACCACTTGGCATTGGTCCTAGTCCAAAATTACCTTAAATTCACTAAAAATTTTGAAATAATGCTAATTGTCTCCAAATAAATTTTTTACGCAAATAACTCACAATTCACATTTTAATCGCATTTATAAATCAATTATAACCAGAAAATGTCAATGAATGCATGTACAATCATGTTCATGTGCAACAAAAATGTGCATGTCATATTTAACTAAAGCAAGATGTGCATTTCATAATTTCTCAGCACTTTCTCATAAATCATAATTCTAGCCTCAACATGGGTAATGGGATGTTACACTTCTCGGTTCTTCTACAGAAAAGACAAGACAAATTGAATTTGTATTATTAGTTATCCATTAGCTGTGAATGTTCATTTATTATGGCTACGTTATGGTTTTTTATTAACCTATTACATGAGTAACTTTTGCAAGTAAAAAAAGAGAGAAAAAAGTAGAGAAAATAGAGGAAAAGGGGAAAGAGAGATCAAGTTGCAGCTCATATAACGTTGTTTTTATCAATCTATTGTTGATTGATTTTTAGTAATTGGTCTACTTCGTTTCTCACAAGTGATATTGGAGTTAGCTTTGTGACTATATTTCAAGGACGTGAAAATTGGATAATATGATTCAGCCTCAAATTCTAAAATTAACAAAGACTAATTATGCAAACTGGAGCATCCAAATAAAGGCTTAGATCATAAGATTTGTGGGAGATTGTTAAACAGGGCTACACTGAGCCTAAAGATGCAACCGTCAAAGCATCTTTATCAAACGTGTAAAGGAAATCACTTAAGGAATCACACAAAAGGAAAAAGCCCTTGTTTTTCATCTTTTGATGAGTTGATGAATCAACATTTGAAAAAATATCAAATGCAAAAACATCAAAGGACATATGGGAAACTCTACAAAAATCTCTTTAAGGAGTCGAAAAAACTAAAAAAAGTATGAATCTAATCTCTTAAAATTGAATTTGAAATATTAAACATGCAACTAGTAACTATGTTACTCATCTGAAAAAGGTGGCAATTAGATGAAAAGAAATGGAGAAGTTCTTGATGATGTTAAGGTGATGGAAAAACTCTTACGTTCACTGACAAGAAAATTTGTTTATATCATCCGTGCCATTAAAGAATCAAAGGAATTTTCATAAATATCTACTGATAAGCTTATGGGCTCTCTTCGTAAAAATGAAAATACTGATGATTTAGGACAAGCTTTGTAAAGCAAGTTATCTATGAGTCGAAATCAAACTATCGGCAGTTACTAACAAGGAAGAGGAAATCGAGATAACTATAGAGGTGCCTATAGAAGTGGAAATGGTGGACGAGAACATAGTAAGAACTCTTTTGAAAGAGGCTAAACAAATAAAGGATATTAAATATATGGTCATAGACTAGGATTCCAAAATCGAGGAAAAGGCAATTTTCAATAGCAATATAACAAATCACAAGCACAATGTTATAACTATTATAAGTATGATCATTTTAGTTATGAGCATAGATTAGCCCCTAAAAGGAAGGAAACAAATCACTTTATAGAAATAGTAGATAAAAAAGTTGAATCCTCTATTTTCTTAACATACAAAGGAAATGACGAATGTAAGGAAAATGTTTGATATATTGACATCAATGTTAGCATCCATAAGTGTAGGTGAAAGGAGTTGTTTGCAAATTTGGATGAGACTATCAAAGCAAAAATTGCTTTCAATGACTCATCAAAAATTTTAGTTAAAGGTAAAGTTAAACTTATGATCACCTTAAAAATAGAGAGAAGAGGTATATGTATGATGTTTGTTATACAACTACGCTAAGAATCAATATTATTAGCTTTGGTCAGCTCTTAGAAAAAGGGTAAGACATACACTTTAAGTATTGCTCTCTTGTCATCAACAAAGGTGGAGAATTAATTTCTAAAATTGATATGAAAAAGAATCGTCTTTTCACACTTGATATTCAGTTAGAGGTACTAAAGTGCGTGAAGTCTGTCATTAAAGATGAATCAAGGCTACAGGATTTAAGGTTTGGTCATCTTGGTTTTACTGAGATAAAATTGTTATGAAAAGCAAATATAGTAAAGGGACTTCTAGAAACTAATCAAAATGATCAGTTATATGAAGCATGCATCAAAGGAAAACAACATAGGCAATATTTTGAAGTTAGAAAATCATGGAGAGATAAAAGACCACTGAAGATTGTTTACTTAGATATAGCTGGACCATTTGATATACCATCACTTAATGGAAATAGGTATTATATTACCTTTATTAACAATTTCAGTAGAAAAAGTTGAGTGCATATTCTTAAAGAAAAATTAGAAGCCTTTGAAAATTTTAAGTAGTTCAAAGAAATGGTGGAAAGCAAAGTGGGCAATATTTAAAAATACTTAGATCTAATAAAAGAGAAGAATAAACGTCGAAGTTGTTTGAAACATTTTGCAAAGAGCTTGGAATCATTCATCAGTTGATAGCTTCATATACACCACAATAAATGCATCATATAAAGAAAGAATCGCAATATGGCAAGAAGCATGATGAAAGGAAAGTACTTACTGAGAACTTTCTAGGATGAAGTTGTTCTATGTGTTGTTTATTTGCTAAATCAGTGTCCAATAAAAAGTATAAAATTCAAAACACCAAATGAAGCATAGAGTGGTAGCAAGCCAATAGTTGGATATCTCAGGATTTTTGGGTGCAATGCATTTGCCCATATTCTTTTTGATGAAAAAGGTGAAAAGTGCATATTTATTTGTTATGAAAAGAGGAGTAAGGTGTCTAGATATTACAACCCTTTGACCGTGAAGGTGATCATCTTACAAGATGACGAATTTGATAAAGCATATTGCTGGAAATGAAATAAAGAAGATAAGAAATTTCAAGGATTATTTTTTGATGATGATAAAGAGGATGACTCCATCACACAAGATGAACAAGGAGATGAGCAGACTCCTTTATAGAACTCTACTTTAATAGATTTTACTTTAATACCATCAATTTCATCACATAGTAACAGTAGCAATAACGATTCAAGGGGAGCACCTATAAAAATGTGGAGTCTATATTATAATAACTGGTTTCCAAAACTTACTAAGGGCTAGAATGTTAGACTTTTGAGTCACATATTATAATTTATGAGGTGCATTTCATTCATGTATTTAACATGAGCATATACACACATGAATGTTAATTTAGAAAACATTGCAAAGATACTATATGCACTCAATTGACATATTCTAAGGTATGAAAGGTTTGAAATGATGATGATATGATTGTGTATTGTTTATGTCTTGAATTTTTTATGGATTATAATTAGTAATTTCGAGTTAATTGTTATAACTAGAAAATTAATGAATTAAAATGTATGTTTAGTCTAAGAAAAATGTCAAGTGGCAAGACAAGTTAACATATGGAAATTTAGGATGACGAAGCCTATAAAATGAGTGACACTTGGCATAGAAAATTAAATGACTAATGGCAGTAATGATTGAGTGAAAAATGGCTTAGGATATTGGTGACATTTGACATCCACATAAGAGGACATATAACTTATCTCCTTGGATGACATGTGTCCATTTAAAACAAGGAGACCTTGCACCAAAAGGCTTAAGCAAATGCAGAGTAACTCATCTTTCCTGAAGTTTTTGCTGTATTCTTTCTTCTCCTTTCCTCTCACCACCGAAACACCCACGCTCTCACATACCTGTGTTCAATTACGACACCAAAATCCATACTTTTACCCTTTGTAAAGATAGTTATAGAACCAGATCATTGTTATACTTGCTGCTATCTTTTTATCTTTATTAAAAACCTATTCTACTCCTACTCTGTCAATTGAGCTGATCAAGTAAGTGAAAGACTGATCTCTTGTGATATATGTTAATAGAACTTAATGATGACTAAAATGTAGATGTATTGATTGTGATATTAGAGTGAAATGAGTGTTGGAAAATGATGCATGAATGATAGTTTCTATTATGTTTTTGCATGCATGAAAGACAATAGTTTATGAGATACCAAATGAATGATTTTGAGTTAGAATTGGAGATGAATTTGACGAGGAATGGAAGTCTAATTAAGGTCTACTTGAGGTATAATTAATGGATTATTAAGAAGGTGTTTGAATTTTGTATGAAGATTTTTTAATATGGAAACTAAAGGGAAATTGGATACTGCACTTTGGGGCACTCATCCTTTTAAAATGATAATTTTGTATTAGTGAATTTGTTGAACCAAATGAGGATAAGTCACTCTACATTGGTGTATTTGGACTTGATTAAGGATTGAAATGAACTTAGATTGTTGCTTGATTAATTGGTTAAGGGTTTGATAAGTTTAGGTTGTTAATTGATGTCATTACTTAAGGAATGGATTGTCTTGATATCAATGTACTTAAATCTGGAAATTTTGAGTTGTCAAATGAATAAAGGTGCTATTATGAACGCAAATATGATCCAAAGGATATGAGTAAGGTGTATTAGGTATGAATGAATGAGAATTGGGAAATTGTGTGAATGCATATTGCTAGAAAAGGTTGATGAATGTATGATTAATGAATTTAGAGTAATTAAACTTACTTAAGGTATAAAATTAAATGCAAAGTGGTAATATACAAGCTATAATAATTGAACAATCAAGATTTGTGATTAAGAATACATACCTAGAAAGGTCAATTGATCATGCATTGAACATGATATATATACATGTGCATGATCGTATATTCATATGATTGAACAAATTAGTGATTGTGAACTATGTGTATTGCATGACTATAGACGCACAAGTTGATCGCTAACATCCAGACATTGTCGAATCATCAAGGTAATATTTATTCTAGAGTGTATTGTGAGTTAACCTAGATGTGTAATCTCAATTATATGTGCTTTTGTTTGAACTATTTGTGTAATGTGGAATGTGTGAATAAATAAATGAAGAATCAGACTTAGATCTGAGAAGTTTGTTATATGGCATAAGCACATCGAAATGAAGGATACTGAAAGCATGACATATGGATTGATGCATTTCATTGATATGCATGATCAGATAAAGGGGTTATGACGAGAGTGACCAACATAAGAAAGAGCTTAAAGCTCAAGATTGTGCATAGAGAGCAACATGCTCAGATAATAATGATTTAGGTATCCATAATAGATATGGTATAACATATGAAATGAGCTCCATATCCATAATAGGTATGAGACAATAAATTGGGTTGATAGGCGCTTGATCACAACAAAGCAAAATAAAATGGAATTTTAATTGTGCATTTGCATATACAGTTTTACATGTATCATATGAATGATTGAGATGAATTGTTGAATTATTTTGAAATAATGATATGCAATGTTTGTATGCATGTGTCTTTGTTGAAATATGGTGAAATGTGATGTGGTATTCAATACTAGATGATATGAAATACTTGTTGAATTGGGATAATAATTTGTCCTTATGTTTCTGACTTGAGTGAGCACATCGATGATGGTTCACTCCCTTAGTTTGTAAACTCATTCAAATTGTAACGTTGATTTTCAAGTTTAAAGGAGTTCTAGCTTCTAAGATGATCTAGTAGAATTATAGTACTATTATTTTAGGGATAAAAATGACTCAAAGGTCTGGTCAACTGATAGTTGTGAAGTCTAGATAGATGTCTTTTATATTAGCATTTCATGTTATAACACACATTATCTCTAGTGTGTAATTTTTTATACTGTATGATGTACTGGGATTGAGTTCAAAAAAGTTGTGTATGGTTTAATTGACTATGAAATGTTAATGACATATTTGACTTATTATGATTGTGAAGGAAATAAGTATTTGGAATGCTTAAGTTATATTGATTCCTCAGACTATATTAATGTGATTACTCTAACGTACCATTTCCCTAGAGTATATTCTCAACTATCCATGGATATGATCGGGCATATACGCTATGAGAGTGGTTTGTTACATACATGATATCTATGATGCCACAGAATAGGTACAAACAACATTTGATTACTCATTGTTTTGTTTAATGACAGAGTGTGATCTATTAACATACGAAGAGGCTATTGAAGATGAGAAGTGGAAAAAGGCCATGAATGAAGAAATTGTTGTGATCAATAGGAACAACACATAGGAATTAACTAATCTTCTGAAATTATACAAGGAAATAGGAGTTAAGTGGGTATACAAGACAAAAATTAATCAAAAAGGAAAGCTTGAAAAAATACAAGGCAAGATTAGTTGTTAAAGGCTATAAGCAAAGAAAGAATTGATATTATTAGACTTCTTGTAGCACTGGCAGCACAAAATAGTTGGAAGATTTATCAGATGGATGTGAAATCAACTTTCTTGAATAGATACCTAAAAGAAGAAGTCTACATTTAGTAGCCACCGAGGCATATTAAAAAGGACAAAAAGACAAAGTCTATCATCTAAAGAAAGCATTGTATGGACCAAAGCAAGCTCCATGGGTTTGGAACATGAGAATAGATGAGTATTTCCAAAAGAAAGGTTCTGCAAAAAGCCTGCATGAGTATACCTTATACACGAAGAAAAATTAAGATGAGGACATCATAATTGTGTGTTTATATATGGATGATATGATCTTCACGAGAAATGTCCTGAGTATGTTTAATGATTTTAAGAAACTTACGACTAAATAATTCAAAATGATAGATATTGACGAAATGTCATACTTTCTTTGAATCGAAATAAAATAAATAGGAAATGGAATCTTTATATCGGAAAAGAAGTATGTAGAACAAATTTTGAACAAGTTTCGAATGAAGGATTGCAAGAATATAGCTATGTTAGCAGTATGGTTGAGTAATATTTTAAGTGAGTTATACCACCTACAAGAAGGTCCGATTGCAATATATATTGACAATAAATCTACTGTATCCCTTACAAAAAATGCAATGTCACATAGCTGAAACAAACATATTGATACGGATTATCATTTTATTCGAGAGCAAGTGAAAGACAAAACTGTAGTGCTCATTCATTGTAAAACTGAAGATCAACTTATGGATATTTATACAAAGCCATTAAAGACTGATGTATTTCACAAAATTAAAGAAAAGCTTGGTATGTAAAGTTGGGTTTGAAGGGGAATGTTAGAAGTCAAACACGATGGACACTTCTTAGTTCTTCTAGAGAAAAGACAAGAAAATTTGAATTTGTACTATTAGTTATGTGCTAACTGTCAATGTTGATTTATTACGGTTATGTTGTAGTTGTTTATTAGCTGTTAAAGTTAGTGAATAAACCAAGATTGATGGCTATAAAAAGATTCTTGCAAGAGTAACGTTTGTAAGTGAAGAAAAAAGAGAAAAAGTAGAGAAAATAAAGGAAAAGTGAGAAAGACGTAAAGATGCAGCTCATATAACGTTGTTTATCAATATATATTGTTGTTTAACTTTTAGTTATTGGTCTACTTTGTTACCAGTAAGGGAAACACCAACAGAGTTGTTGGAACATTATGAGTATTCGTATACTTGTTAGAATGAGTTTCATTTTCATTTTACAAAACATGTTTTGGCAATGACATTTTTCCAGTGGATATATTTCTCCATAGTATGTAGTGGATGGATTGTTCTTCCTGAAATCTGACATCTTTAGCTTTAAAGTCTTGGTTTTACGGATAATCCATGGAAAGAGAAACATGAGACTTGGTCATCCAAGTCATGACCTTAACCTTCTTGGTTATGCAAGTATTGACTTACTCGTTAATCTCAATAATCGTATTGTTAGATTACGATTGCTTTTGAGCCTTAATACATGATTAGGTATTTTGATGGATAATCTTTGAATTTTGATGAATTAATACTTTCGCTTGAATGATATATATTTATAGAGACCTCGAAATGCTACCTCAAAATGCTCTAACCAAAGAGCAAGAGAGCTTATTTCATCAACCTTCCAAAGCTCTTCCTCGTACTTAGACCAGCGTATATTTTCACTGACACATGATGCAGGGGGATGTTTTGGTTACATGTTGCCACTTGGTTACATGTAGCAAAAGATCAGTTTATGATAGAAAGAGGAAGTTGAAACACACTACGGCTTTGTTGGGTTTTATGGTGTTTTCTAGGTTTTGTTAGGATTTCTAATATTTCTATTCTTTGTGCATTTTTTTCTTTTGAGATTAGCCTCTTGGATTGTCACAAGTTTTAGTATCTCTTTGATCAATTTTCTCCTATTTGCCTATGATGTTTGAATTTAGCTCTCGAGAAAACGAGAGAATATACAAGTATTTTACCATTGTTTCTGTGATGAAATTGTGATTTTTATCCTTCTTTAGTAGATCTGGATGTTATTTATGCAGATTTGTGCATAGGGTGTATTTTGTGGTGATAAAGTTGATTTCTTTGTGTTATGTTATTTGAACAATGTCATTGAAGAGTTTGGATTTTCCTTCAAGGAAGCTAGTTTTTGAAGTCGAATTGGTTTAGTTTACATCGTTCTTACTTTATCTTCTCAAGTTGTTTATGAATTTTGCCTACTAAGGAACTCGTCTGAATGCATCCTGCTTAACATTTGTGAATTTGGCTGTCCTTTAATCCTATGAAGCACATGGGTATTTTCTTAGACAACTCAAAGTAGGTAGATTACGTCTCTTTTGTGTGTTAATATCTAGATTTTGGAGGCTTGATGTCGAAAAAGTTGCATTATTAAGTACTTTTGCCTCATATGAGTTAATGCTTTGGTTGTGTTACTAAAGTTAAGACTTTTATAAAGTGAAACAAATTTTAGCAAGTTGTCCCTGACGATAAAGTCACGGTCACCAAAGGTCTCTACATTTGGGTTTTGCAAAGCTTTTGGAAAGCCACCTAAGAATCATCACAAAAGAGGTGTTCAAGGTGGATCACGATAACCTTTTTTGGAGTGTCTTTCCTAGTCTCTATGAACCCATTAATATATCTACAAACAATTATGAGTATCGTGATCATGCTTATTTTATCTATCTTTACTCTTAGTTTTCAATAAACATGTTGTATCCTCATGATTTGGCCACTTTCACGATCTTATACCTTCTCTCACCTCCTCTCCCCATGTACGTTTGTTTTCTTCGTAGAAGATCAGTGTTTTTTATTTCAATTCTTAGATCTGTGATTCTTTGATAATGTTGTTATATTATGTTTATCTAATTAACTTATAGATATATCCTCTGTTGTATGCTGCATTGATATGCTAAAATTTTCTTCGTATATTGGTTTTGTGCTAATCTTTTTCTCATTTCTGCCACTGCCTCAACCGCTAACCTTCCAAAAGTTTGAGTCTAAAATTTTTTTATTTTTTGTCTTTTACTTTTTGTATTACTTTATTCAAAAAAAAATTTATTTTTTATTTTTATCTTTATATATATATATATTTATTTATATTACATGTGGGTCTATATATATATATATATATTTATATTTATATCATATTTGTATTTCGATCTACTAAAAATAACCTTTTTACTTACGTATAGATAAGGCTACTTATTATAAGATATTCTCAAATTTTGCATTGACATAGAATTCAATTGGGTGTTAATGATAATGATAATTTTCTTTCCTGTAATCATATCTAAAGTACTGCCTGCGGTTCTGACATGTTCAGGCTTGGGTGCTGTGGATTGATAGCAAACCAATGGATCTGATTGTTAATAGTTAACTTGACACTGCAATCTAGCAGAAGCTCTAAGATGCTCTACTGTGTGTTCAACAGCGACCGGAAGATAGGCCAAATATGTCATCAGCGGTTCTTGAGTTGGGCATCGAAGATACATTACCTGAACCTAAGCAACCTGGGGTTTTTACAGGAAGGAAGGCACCTGAAACAGATTCTTCAAACAAACACGAATCTTTCTCCACAAACGAGATCAGTATGACATTGTTAATGCCACTGTAGGCTATCAACAGCTCAGGATTTGATGGGAAACTTTTCTTGAGCACGGCCACGCAAATTAGAAAGTCCCATTCTTCAACATTTGCAAATCCGTCATCTCTTGTTTGCCGCTCGCTACTTCTCTGCTTAAAGCCAAGCCAAGCCAAGCTTAACAACTTCATAAAAAATCCCATAACTAGTGCCAATTTAGTGGTTGATGCTTCTGAAATTGTGTAATCCATTTGATGAGTAGGTAATCGGTAAATGATGTTGAGAAGAAATTACTGACTCAGCCACTACCCCATGTATTTACTGTTCCTTACCACGAGAAGTTCAATTGTTGTTTTCTTTTAAGAACATTTGTCACTCAACCCTTTTTCTTAATAAATGAGAAACATATATATATTATGGTTAAGCGATTACAGTCAAGAAGTCGAAATTGTCCAAAGAATTTAAATATTTTTTCCGATTTATGTCCATATATATAAATACCTTTTTTAAAAAATACAAATAATAATTAATGAAATAAAAGCCAAAAGGTATTTATTGTATGAAATTTGTATTTCATTTTATTATGCCAAATTTAAAAAATATATATACAAAACTTTAAAAGTTATTCATCTCTCAAATTTAAGAATTCACATTTTACTTAAACCCTCACATAACAATCATGACTTTTTCTTCATGAAATGTCCTTTATGAAATAAACCATCCTTTAAAATATTAAAGAAAACAGCTCACGTTAAAGCAATTTGGCTGTATCTTTTTTATTTTTAAGTAACCATTCATGAACAATTATCCCTCGAACTTTTACCGTGAATTAAATGCAATAGTTGACATATTCAACATAATCTTTCCCAAGTATTCAGATTTTTAACTAATGTGAAAATGTAAAACTGTAAAAATAATGAAAGATTTCGTCTTTTTATAACAAAATTGTTAAAAAAAGTAGTGATTAGTTCTCTTGTGAAACAATTGACCTTTATTTTTGTTGTCTGTGGCTTTAATGAAAATTTTCATTCATAAAAAAGAAGCATTTAACCTCTAATCAAATATTTAATTATGACTATTATTTGATGCTAGAATGGACTCTGGTTCTTCTCTACCTACAGTGCACTCGGCATCACTATTCATGCTCCTACCTCAGCTTTGCCTTACGTATTAGCTCCTTCCTTTCCTCACTCTTCAAGTGGTTCTGTATTCTTCTACTTCATTTGGCTTCCTTGTTTGTATTTTTCTTTCATGGTCACCTTGTACTGCATACATATTTTCAGCTCATACCATCTTCTATGCATTCTTGTTTCCTTTACTGTGTCTGATTTCTAACAAGCTTTCCTGCTTAGGGGTGATTTCTTCAACTCACTCATTTCCTTCTAGTTCTCTCTTTTATCCAACGGATAAAGAGCTGACTCTTAAGTCTCAACCTGCAGAAACTACTTCTACATTGAATAACACCGATCCTTCTTCAAGTTCAGTCCACAATTATGTCTTAGAACACTCCATTCACAAATCTTGGGTGTAAGTAGATGTAGATCCCATACCATAATTGAAGCTAAAATACTTTCCACTTAATGACGTAGCAAAACATCAAATTATTTCTCCAACACTTGACATTTGGAAAGCTGAAGCAAGCGGACGGAATTCCACAATTCTAGGCTTTTTCCTTAATAAAAAAGTGACCTTTTATTGATTAAACAGTGAGCCCTTCTCAATTTGTAGCAACATAGACTGATGAAGTATTCATGAATAATAAGGATGTATTCCTCTTTAAATTTGCAAATGCTGAAGATGCAAAGAAAATCATTCGAGATGGACCTTGGTATTTCCATAACAAGCCATTACTTTTTTAGTTATAGAGACCTGGACTTAAACATATAAGAGATCAAGCAAGAAAATATCCCTATCTAGATTTGTACTCATGAAGTTCCACTCAAGTATTGGACAACAAGTGGTCTCAGCCACCTCAATAGCTTCATTGCAAAACCAATCTTGATGGACCAAGCTACAGTTGAGGTAAGAAGGGTCAATTTTGCTAGAATTTGCAATTTGGTTGATTGAATCGTTGAATTACCTTAATCAATTCCCTTTTTAGGTTGAATGAGGAGTTAGAACCATTTGAGGATCAGTTAAAGATCTTATATGTTTGGAAACCTTAGCCTATTGTGAAGAAAATTTAAAAGCCAACAGGTAGAGCATTTATCTCTAGAAGTTATTAGGAACTCTTAGGAATTTATCAGGCATAGGAGAAGGATAACAATTCATCACGATCTAACAAATGAATAATATAATATGGTTATTTAGGTTTCTAACCTACCAAATGAAGTTATTACAACTATAAGTGTTCTTCGAGTTGAAAAACAGAGAGGTTACATTAACAACTTTGACCTATAACAAGTGGGATTCTGAACAATCAGCAACTGAAATTGAATTATCTGAGAAATTAGATGGAGAATGTGAACTGAAGATGCCTACACTCCAAGTGCAAATTCTAACCATCATGAAAATGACAAACAAGAATTTGAGAGTGTTACTAGTCCAAAAACTAAGAGGAAGAAAAATACTCCATATATGAAGCCTATTCAATGAACATCTTTACTAGGATTTTGGAAACCAAAATAAAGGAAAGTGATGACAATTTACTGAAATATTTCCCTCCTCAATGGATACTAAATCATAATTCACATTGCAATAGCAGTATTGTAATACTTCACAACTCCATTGATGTCTCTGTTTATCCTAATTTTATACCTTACCAAATTATCCACTTGGAGATTTCAACTAAGTTTTATTCTTAACCTTTTTATATTACATTTATCTATGCTCATAATAGTTATTATCAAAGAACTTTTCTCTTAAATATAAGCAAAGGTATGTTAGTTTCCATCAACAGTCCATGGATTGTCACTAGGGATTTCAATGCTATTCTAAAATGTGAAGAGGCTGAAGGGTATAGATTTATGGGTTTACCTTGCTCTAATAATAGAGATTGTGTTGAAACTGCACAATTATTTAACATTCCAACTGGAGGCAACTTTTTTATTTGGAATAATAGACAATATGGATTAAATTACATTAGGAAAAAGTTAGATTAAAGTATGGATAACATACAATGGATGCTAAAGTTCCCCAATTGATTCTCTAATTATCCCTGTAATAATTTATCTGATCTTACACCAATTTTAACATGGATTGACACAGATAACACCAGGAAACCATTCAGATTCGATGATCTCTTTCGTAGAGTCTTAGGTTTTGAAGAAGCTAAAAAAAACATTAGTAATACATATTACTTATTGAATACTGACAAGATTCAATTGGAAGTTATTCAACAACAAATGTATAAAAACCCTAGTGGTGCACTCATATTTTCTTATCTTTTTATATTCTTACACTTAGTTTTTATTCTCATTTGATGTCTAAATCATGTGACTTACATTGATTTTATCATTTCAAGTGTTTTAGGTATCAGGTGAGGAAAATTATGATAAGGAGGGAGATTAAGGACTTTTGGATGTCATTTTCAAAATTAGGAGGTCGAAATACCCCAAAGTGACCAAAGTTGTAGAAACCCTAATCCTAAGGCAACTAGTATTTCCTATTTTGGAGAGAATCTAACAAAACAAGAATCAGGAGCTAAACCTAGCAGCAGATGGTGAAATCCTAATCCCAAATGGATTAGGAATCCTAATTAGAAAAGGAATCCTACTTCAACTAGGATTTCTATATTTCGAAAAATTCTTGTTTACCATTGCGAGAAATGGATCCAGGAACAATCTAGATGGTTAGGGAACATGTAGATTGGGAGAAATGAAGATCCCTACTTTTTAGGGGAATTGATGAGCTAGCAGCACCTAATTAGTACACGTGGATGACACTTGGCATCCAGTCAGTGTGCCACGTCACCTGCTACATCAACATCTTGGGACTCATGACACCTACATGAAAGCATGCATGGATTGCCACTTAAGCCCTACGAAGCGCCTTTGACCTAGAGAGAAACTTTTAAAAGATTCTAATTCTATAAGGAAATAAAAGACCTACTTCTACTTGTAAAAGAAATCATTTTCTACAAGGAAAGAAAGAGCTACTTCTGCTTAGAAAAGAATCCTCTTCTACAAGGAAAGAAAGACCTACTTCTACTTGGGAAAAAATCCTCCCCTACAAGAATTTGGTGACCATACCTCCTTCAACATAAATAGGTTCCTTTAGCATTAGTTTGTTTTTTT
>JANSVA010003370.1:0-16452 GCA_025504915.1 Erythroxylum reticulatum | reverse complement strand
TTTTCGGATTTGGATTAGTCTAAGGTTCCCAACGCGACACGCTAGAATTTTCGTTATCGGATGTCGGACATTTGTTTCGCTTCGATTGAACCGTTCCTTTGTTTGTTTCGATTTTGATTTCTTTACCGATTCGATTCGATTAGTTCCGATTCGTTCTCCGTTCTTCACTTTGCTTCCGATCGTTTTTCGTTTTGGTTTTTGGTTGGGATCCAGTTCCGAGATCGGGTCCCAATACACTGTATTCAAGTAAGAGGTAAAGGAAGGGATCAGTTTGCATTTGCATTTGTATTTTCTTTTTTTTTATATCAAATTGAGTCTTCTGCAATTATTGTAATATGTATATTGTAATAACCTTCCAAAGTGGAAAGGTTTGTAATTGAGAACGATCTTGAGTGTAATTATAAAAAATGTGATTTTGATGTTATGAAAGAAAAGAATGGGCTCGAATTTGATTACTACTTTCTGCATATGCTTGTGCTTTAAAAAAAAATTTGCGCGGAGTTTTCGAGAGTTTGACCGTCTAGCATGCCACCCTTGCGGGATTTGCACTCGGGCATCACTCAAGATGTCATGTACATTTCTTACAAGAGTGGAGTGCTTCTCCTGCGTTAGCTTTCTAGAATCGTTCTGGAGATATGTCATACAAACGATAATTTATCTCTTAACTTTGCTCCATCCAAATCGGTGCCTAAAACACCTAGAGAGTTATGGACTGGCCGAGTGTCTTGATTGCAACACTTAAGGACTTGGGAATCTTGAGGAGATCATTTATATGGCCCAACCAGAAGGATTTATTGAGCTAGGTCATGAACATAAACTAAGCAAATTGCAGAGGTCTATTTATGGGCTTAAACAAGCATTTAGGTATTGGAACATTAGGTTTGATAAGTCTATCAAAACCTACGAGTTCGTATAAAACCTAGATGAACCTTGTGTCTATAAAAGGATACAAGAAGGTAAGGTTACTTTCCTGATCCTATATGTTGATGGCATTCTACTCATTAAGAATGATGTAGGAATGTTATCTACGGTTAAGGGATGGTTGAACAAAGAGCTCTCAATGAAGGATTTAGGAAAGGCTAGCTAGGTTCTATGGATCAAACTTATAAGGGATTGTAAGAACAAACTGATAGCCTTGTCTCAAATAACCTACATTAAGAATATGCTCAATAACTTTGCCATGCAAGATTCCAAGAGAGGTTTCACAACTACTAGACATGAAATCAAACTTTCAAAGGAACAAGCACCTAAGACCCAAGAGGAGGTCAAACACATGCATAACATTCCATATGCTTTGGCAATTCGAAGTTTAATGTATGATATGCTTTGCACTAGATTGGATATCTGTTACGCAGTAGGACTAATAAGTAGATTTCAGTGCAATCTAGGAATGGAGCATTGGACTGCGGTGAAGTACATACTGAAGTATCTTCGTAGGACGAAGAACTTAATGCTTGTTTACTCTAGAAGTAACCTTATTCCGATAGGATATACAGATTCCAATTTTCAATCAGATGTTGATTCAAGAAAATCAACTTTTAGTTCCATATTTGTTTTAGGAGGTGGAGCCATAATCTGGAGAACTATCAAGCAATCTTGCATTATTGATTCGACTATGGAGGCTAAGTATGTTGCTGCTTGTGAAGCAGCAAAAGAAGCAGTCTGGCTTCGCAAGTTCCTAAATGATTTGGAGGTGGTTCTTGAGGCAAAAAAGGCCATTACACTTTATTGTGACAATAATGGGGCAGTGGCAAATTCTAAAGAACCTCAAAACCATAAAGCTACCAAACACATTGAGAGAAAGTATCATCTCATAAGGGGGATAATATAACATGGTGAGGTGAATGTGGTAAAGATTCCCACGGAGCAAAACCTTGCTGATATATTTACGATAAAGAGTTTTGAGGGTTGTCTAACAGGGATAAGAATGAGGGATATGTCGAACTTGCTTTAGGGCAAATGGGAGATTGTTGGAGTTATGAAAATATAGTGCCCTGGAAAGCAAGTGTATTTACTTATAAGTTATTTTTCTTCTAGTTACTTTTGTAATGAAAATATTTATTATTAATAAAACAAAAGAGTTTGGTTTTACTTGTATGAGCATCATATATCTAGTCATAAGGTATCGAGATTTTTTGTAAGTAATACATATACATTGAGATGTATCGGAAACATTTATATTATTAGAATCTAAAATAATTGGTTCATAGTTGAATAATTAAGTTAGTTACTTGATTGTGGTTTAGACTGTAGTGTTGCGATTTATCTCTAAGTAAAAGAGTTTACTTCAATGGAATGATGAGTTTCATATCATGATAGTAGTTGACTATTGATAATGGAACTATTAAATGAATCTAGAATCAAGGATGTTTTAAAAAATAAATTGGCTCGTTACTTTAATCTTAAAACATACAACTTAAGCATTCATTTATTATAGACCACAATCTTGATGAGTGTTGAACTCATATGAGTTTCATTATAATTTTGATATGATCAGAATGGATTTTTACAAAGTATCAATCCAGTGTTTGCATGTTGGAATTATTAATTGAAACATGTATCAGGGAACATTCACTCAAATAAAGAGTTTATAGTAATATCATCACTTCTAGATGTTTTACAAAGATTGGTGATTAAACTGGTGCCAACAGTTTGATGGACTAGCTACCCATCAAGTCTTAACACCAAGATGAAATCTTGTGCATTAATCACCATATAAAGTAAAACGGAAGATCTAGAAGGAAAAACTAACATAAGGGCAAAACGGTAATTTTACCCTTTTTATTGTGCAGATGGCTATAATATGGTTCATATTTGAGTTTGTGATTTGACATCTTATTTGAAACATTTGTTCTCATAATATGTAGTAATTCAAGAGTTCAACTAATTATCTTTAAGAATGAAATTTAGTTAATAAGCTGGAATTAATTCTAATGAGATTAAATCAATTCCGAGCTTATTGGAGCTTGAATTATATAAGTCCAATTAGATTCCCCATTTGGCTTCTAGGAAGGTTATCAAGCAAAGTAAGAAATACAAATAGAGGTTTTAAAGCCCATGATTGAATGTTGGGCTTCCTTTAATTAATTGTTAATTAGAAGCCCATATGAACATTTAGAAATGGGCTAGACTTTAGTTTAATTTGATTAATTATATTAATTAAATTAAAACAAAGTTATTAAAGATAAAAAGAGGTGGATTTTTGGTTTCAATGGGTAAATGTGCAGTTGCACATTTAACATTGGTTTACTATATTAAAGTTGGTTTTTAACGTGTTTTATCATGATTAAATAGAGTTATGATCTTATCATTAAATAGTTTAATAGTGGTCTTTTAATAATAGCATGTAACCTATTGGCATTCATTGGATTAAAAAAAAGAGGTGCATTTGATAGACCATATTCCTTCTTTTCAACACGAATTGAAAATGAGAAGTGTCATTTAGGTTTTTGGTCTTTTCATACAGCCATCTTAAAACAAAGGAGAAGAGTCTCATTTATTGGCTTCTTTATGATTGATTAAGGAAGGAAGTGATGCATTAGATGCACTTCACTTCTTCCTTTGAGGCTTAATCAAAATAGAGAGAAGAAGAATAAGTGGTTGTTGAACTTTTATCACTCTCTCTCCTTTCTTGCATGTGTGAGCTGAAAATTGCGTGAGAGGTTTCTCATCATTGGCTTCTTTCTTCTAAGGCAAAATCTCTTCAAGTTTTCTTCTTCTTTCCTACCAAAGGATCTTGTTAACCAAGTTTTCCAAGAAGAACAAGTGGTAGATTAGATTGGTCGAGGATACAACATCAAGAAGAGGATACAATAACAAAAGGAGGATATATCACCTAGGAGACGATATATTACTGAAGATAGGATAACACAGAGAGGAGTTAAAGTTATAGCAAAGGAGTCGGTAATAATTTAATCTTGTGTTTATGAAAATGTTTTTTTTATACCGGATCATGTATGACTATGCGTGTTGATTTGGTTATATTGCTTTTGTTGCAATTTTGATTTCTAAAATATTTTGAAATCTACTATTTTATCGAAATCGTGCATGCTTTATTTTTTCAATCCAATAAACTTGATATCCTTCTTTGTTTTGTAAGGACATATGCATGCAAAGTGTCTTTGTTATCTACAGAGAAAACATCAATCAGGTGTCTGATGATGAGAAGATTTTTTTGAAGAACCTAAGAATTTTTTTCTTTTTACCACTCTTCTTCCTTTCAAAGGTTTTTCTCCAAGGCTTATGGCCTTCCATCTATTTGTGGAACTTTTTTCTATGATAAACTTGACAAAGATGGGCTTTCTTCTTGCTATGACACTCACAAGTCTTTTAAGTTTGCACTTGATCTGGAGATATGGCTTCTTGCAAGCCTGTTTAAGAATTAGACCTCCTTTCATGATATTCTTAAAAAAGGTATGTTGGTTACATAATTTATAAAAAGAAGCTAAAGCAAGCCGGTAAATTTCTCCAAGAAATATAGTTGACATATCTCATTGTAAAAATACTATAGTCCTTTGTAGCTCCAGTTGTAGTTAAACTGGAAGGGATAAGATAAAAGTATATCCTAAATTAACATCATTCAATCTATTTAAAAGATAGTATCTTTTCATCATTCGTTGGTAATACTTCTAAATATCACGTTTGCCAAGTGAACAACATTTCATTGCAAACCTTTACAGATTCATACACCTCCAATGTCTCCACTAAAAGTTCAACCTTCTATTTCATCTCATGGGAAGGAGAAAGCACCACAGATGGAGTTTATTGTAACTCTTGCATCTATAGATATTGCAGAAGATTCTTATACTCAGTCAGATAATATAAAAGCTTATTCTGAAGCCTTTGTCCTAACATCCAAAGCCTCTACAAATATCTCTAAATCTATCTCAAAGCCATCATCTAAATAGATCTTTGAACTATCTACTGATTCTTCAACACAATTTCCTGATCTATCAGAATTATCCAATGTTTTGATGATGATACCTCAAACTACTAAAGTTGAACCTGAAATAAATGAAGCAGAATTCACAGGTACTAAACCTTTCATATCTAAACCAGCACCACAAGCAACACTAGCTAAGCCAGCTGTGTAGGCTCAAACCAAGACAACTTCAAGACTTTGGTTTACTTTTGACGATCTACCTCTGAAGAAATGGAGAGACATAATACATGAATTTGGTGTCTGGATAGATCTACAAATGAGTCGACCAAATCATCATTTATTGTATATTTTGTCTAGGTTTATATCTAATTTCACTAGTACTTTGCAAGAATGGTGGCAAAGTATAAATGACTATTAAAGAATTCAGTCTATCTAAGTCACTATAGTAGGAGCACCTCTTAGAGTAATCCATAAAGAATTTATTGGTGACTTTTAGCTTATTGATAAGCAAATCCGCCAATAATTCTTTGCAATGAAAGGATGTTCACTTAACAAGTGTGATATCCAGAAACATTACCAATGAATGACGGAAAGGTACTATCTTTTGAATGGATGGAATGATGTTAGTTTACGATATACTTTTATCTTATTCCTTCCAAATCAACTGTAACCGGAGCTACAAAGGACCGTAGTTTCTTTACAATGAGATATGTCAACTACATCTCTTAGAGAAATCTACCTGCTTGCTTTAGCTTCTTTTAATAAGTTATGTGACCAACATACCTTGTTCAAGAATATCATGAAAGGTGGTCCAATTCTCAAATAGGCTTGCAAGAAGCCTTATCTCTAGATCAAGTGCAAAGACAAAAAGACTTGTGAGTGTCATAGTAAGAAGAAAGCTCATCTTCGTCAATTCTATCATAGAAGAAAGTTTTGCAGATAGATGGCAAGCTATAAGCCTTGGAGAAAAACCTTTGAAAGGAAGAACGGTGGTAAAAAGAAAATTTTCTTAGGTTCTTCAAAAATCCCTCTCATCATCAAAAACCTGGCCGATGTTTTCTCTGTGGACAACATGGATAATTTGCACGCACATGTCCTTACAAAACAAAGAAGGATGTTAAGTTGTCAAAGCAGATGTAATCTATTCTAGCTATCCATTCTTCCAACAACTTTGAAGAATTGATTGAGGAATAATCTTAAGAAGACGAGGACACAAATTTTATTGTTTCAGTCTCTACTTTAGAAGATGAAGAATCCTCTGACTCCTCTGTTTCTCTAAAGGATGATTCACTACACATATTAGAGTAGACATGCATGAAAATAGATCATACACCAGTTCATCGGTCATATGCCCAATTCCAACACTTTCAACAAGACAAATATGATAAGCCCATTAAAGCTATCAAATTTATGGATAATAGATCTAATTGTATGATCATGAAGCTTAATATTTTATCATCTAACGCATGGACTTCTCATGATGAATATTTTGTTGTTGCTAATAGTAACTCCTTTAAGATTGGGTTAATGACAAAAAGAAGAATTAGAATTCGATTCTTTCCTCAGTATACAGGTTGGACTAAAATTCTTGGAAGCAATTTACCTAGCCCAGACATTCTCATCAATATGGATACATACAGTAAAGCCTCACCTTTGCAGATCGTTCCCACGACCCTCAAGTATTATTCATTTTTTAGTCCATACATTAAAATAAAGAATGTGTTTGAACTTACCCAAGTTCCTACACGTCATTATGCACTATGAGATAAATTGTTAGAATATTGTCCTGAATCTCATTCACAGTTTACCCACCCATATCCTCTGTGGAAAAATGCTAACTTTTTCATAAGTCTACCTTTTAAGAAGAATAAGGATATCAATCCTACCAAAGCCACACATCCAGGGATGAACCCTAATGATCTAAAGCTCACACAAGAGGAGTGTGCAATCCTTTTGAAGCAAGGACTTATTCATCCCACAAAGTCGAATTGGGCTTGCCAAGCATTCTATGTCAATAAACTTTCAGAGCAAAAACGTGGAAAAAAGAGATCAGTCATTAACTATAAACCTCTGAATGTTTCCTTGCAAGATGACAAGTTTCCCCTTCCAAAGATCAGTACTCATGTACTACTTCTCAAAGAAGTTGTTATCTTTTCAAAGTTTGACCTTAAAGTAAGATTTTGGCAACTGGGTATACACCCAATTAAGAGATACAAAACTGCGTTCTGCATCCCCGATTCATAATACCAATGGGCTATTATTCCATTTGGACTTAAAGTCACCCCATCACTATTTCAGAAAACAATGACTAAGATTTATGAGCCTATCCTTAACAGTGCAATCATTTATATCGATGACATCTTACTATTCTCAAAGTCCCATAAGGAACACCAGGCCTTACTGCAACAATTCTTAGATCTTACTAAATAGTATGGAATTATGCTTTCAGCTTCTAAAAGCATCATTGGCACTAACGAAATTGATTTTCTAGGTATGCATTTCAAATATGGATTCTACCAACCTAATCTATACATTGCAAAAGAGATGTTACAATTTCTTGATGAACATCTCACTGTAAAGCAGATATAACAATTCCTTAGGATTGTTAACTATATCCGTGAGTTCATACAACACGTGGCAGCTTATACTTCAAGCTTATCCAAGCTTATAAAAAAGAATCCACCACCTTGGACAAAAGAACAAACCAAGGTTGCCAAGCATCTAAAGCAGATTTGTCATGATCCTCCATCTTTAAAGATTCCTGACATGAGACAATGCATCTCACAAATAGCTACGAGTAACACTCACTGGAATGCTGATAGTTCATCTTTATCTAACTTACTTCGACAGCATCCACCATAGACTCCAAATCCTTCAGATACTTTTTCTCTCTATAAGTATCTTCTTTCTCTTCAGCAAAGTATAGTTACCACTCTTTTTTCTTCTAAACATTTTTGTCAAGGTATTATGGCTAGTCAACCTCTCTTTGCCTTCATAAAGAAACCTTTTTCTTCTATAAATAGTAGTCTTATTAGTGTGTCTGAAGTTGCCTCATTTGCTCATATAAGTTCGTTTTATTATTTGCATCAGTTTCATAGTGAACATAACTCTCTTGAAAATCTCACAATGTTCAATCTCAAAGCACCATACCTAAATGTGCCTTTTCTCCGCGGTCCCCTTTCTGAAAACACATTATAGTATCTTTGGGCACTTTGAGCCCTTTATGCTTATACTATCACTATATCTTCTCTTCAGCTCTATCAACATCTTTGTGAAATAAACAATGGAAGCTCTTTCCTCTGGACATTTTGGGAATGGTTTTAACTATTAGAACAATGGAAGCAACAATGTTCTCTTATTATTTCACAACATCGTCTCTAGAAAGCTTCAGCTAGATGACAATCTACTCATTGCTTCTTCATCCTCCATCGTCCATATAGAGAAACTCATACTTGTGTCCTTTACACTGAACATCGTGTCCAATTTTATCATACCTCATTATACTGGCCACAACTTCAAAACTGTGTGCTTCAATCTCTTAGAGATTTTCTTAATAGAGATAAATCACTTTCCCAACACCACAATTATTTCCACTTATATCGTACCATATCCTGGTGAATTTATTCTTGGTGAACTAGAATCATCAAAAATTGATATTCTAAGTTCCAATAGTCCTTAGTATGATACAGAAGAATCAGTCTTAGCCATTGCAGGATCTCCTCAACCATTTTACTCAGTCTTTCAGGATGCTCAAGACCTAAATGATGATAACTATAGTCCTAATGAAGATGAGTTAAATCACTTTTTGCACAAACTTCACACATGTGAGCTCAATCCCAGTAAACGACAAAAGATGTACCAAGATAGCTCAAGTGATCCAAACTCTCCATCCAATCTTCAATCATGGCACGAACCAATTCATGACAACTAATGCCTTAGATGCCTTGGATCCCAATTCTGATCGTGGGACGTGTCTTTTTAGGAGTTTACTTTTTACTTTTGAGTCTTTGGATGAAAGAGAATCTTTATGGCCGGTAAACCACTGTTCAAGATTCCATCTTATTATCATACTATTTACTTTTAGAAAAGTAGTTTACCTTTTCAAAGTAGCTTTGTTAAAGGTGTGATGATTGTACTTTAAAGTAGCTTTCTTTTTAAAAAATGTAATGATTGTGTCTCTTAGGGAGATTTACTTTCTTACCCTTTCTTTGCCTATTGAAGCAAGTCTCTTCTTTAGTTGTAAGTAGATGTTTGAATTTAGTTGAAGTTTAGTAATAAAGTTTGTTTTGAGTGTTCCACTATAAGTTTCTTCTTCTCCTAGAAACTTTGAGTCTTGAGTCAGGTTACCAATAGTCTAGATTCAAAGACAAGTATGCTCTACACTCACCTCTTCTAAGGATCTTGTGTATCAGAAAGTCTAAGATAGTCAAGGACTACTTATTAAAACAATTCTATTGTAAGATTAGAGTTTAACGGGGAAAGAGTGAAGGTAATGTTGCGACTATTATTACAGATTAGGAAGAGAGAATTGCGAAGAGAGTAAGGTTCCTAAGAGGAAAGATGAGAGTTGTGTGCCCATAGAGAGAAGAGAAAGGGTTTTGTTGTCTCGTCCATCATACCTGGAACTTACTGATAGTCATAAGAGTTCCCTAGTTTTTCCACAATAGTCTACCAGACACCTTAGGTACCTCCAATTCGACTTTGGTTATTGGATGGTCTTGTCCAAACGAGTTGTTTTAGCCAGTTTGGTGTCTTTACTTCCCTGTGTGCCCTTAGGGGTCCTCCTTAGAGATCCAGTTTATGTCAGTCATCATTGTGGACATTTTGTATGGGATGTTGATCCATCCATGTGTGAACCTACCCATATGCTTGCTCTTTGACACTGCCACATCAGGGTATATTCTTTGAATTTTCTCAACAACTCTCAGTTTTCTCTCCAAACCCACGAAACCCACTAGATTTTTGAATCTCTATGTTGGTCCCTCCGTTATTCACAAAGTTAATAAGGGATTTGTTGTACATGGTCCTTCATACGTTTTGGGTTCCAAAGATCCCTTAAGAAACCATTAGATTGTGGGGTAACCAGAATTGGCTCTTTGACCTTTTTAACAGTCAAACGTGCCTTTTTGCTTAGAGAAGGCTTCGGGTTCACCATGAAGCTCAGGAAGATCAAGCTTAAGGGACTGAAGGGGAAGTGAGTGGCCCAAGATAGAAAGGATTTTTTTCAAGTTTCTTACTATTGCTAGTAACAAAGGTCACTGGCTATGAACGCAAGACTTTGGCTAACGACTCCATCTGCTTTTTGATATTTCTGGTCATAACTCCAAAGATTTTTAGAGTTTTGGTCCAATAATGATGAATGCAGGCATGTTTCCCTTTCAATTCCCAAAAGTCACCAAAGAGAATTATGATAATTCGTAAATTCATATGAAAGCTTTGCTTCGATCACAAGATGTATAAGATGTTGTTGAGAAAGGACTTGAACAACTTGAAAATGAAGAAGATTTGACACAAGTATGGAGGGATGCTTTATATAAAGCTTCGAAGAAAGACCAACAAGCTTTGACTCTCATTCATATGTGTTTGGACGAAAGCATGTTTGAAAAAGTTTCTAATGCTTCAAGTGCCAAAAAAGCATGGGAAATTCTGCATAATTCTTTCAAAGATATTGATAAGGTGCTTAAAGTATGTCGTCAAACCTTGAAAGCTGAGTTCCAGTCTCTCAAAATGAAAAGCTCATAACCAATTTCTTCATATTTTTCTAGATTTCAATTGAAAAGTTTTGCAATCTTTAGATCTAAAATTTGAGTATGTTGTTGTGGAAATTGAATAATCAAAGGATTTAGATTCAATGTCTTTTGGTGAGTTGATAGTTTCATTACAATCTCGTGAAGAACAAATGTTAAAGAAGGAAACTTAATCTGATCAAGTTCTTCTTTCAAAATTGTCTTTAAAAGACAAGGACGAAAATAAGGATTTTACTCAAAGAGGAAAAGGAAGAGGCAGATTTCGTGGTCATGGACATAGAAATTATCAAGGTAGAGGAAGAGGAAAATTTAGTAGAAATTCCAATAACTTTGAAGATTCAAATCAGAGATAATCAAGAAGAGGACGTGACAGAGGAACTTGGCACAAAAAAGATGGTAAAAGAGCTGATCTGCAATGTTATAATTGTAAAAATTATGTTCATTATGTCTCTAAATGTAGAAATGGAGTAGAAAAGGAAGACAAAGCTTATTGCGTAAAAGGAGAAAATGAAGAAGAATCAGCCTTCTTGTTAACGTATAATGAAGAAAGCGATCAAGAAGCATGGTTTTTAGGTAGCAATGTAAGCAGCCACATGACAGGCAAGAAAAACTTATTTTCTTTAAATGAATCTTTTAAAAGAACTATTTCTTTTGGAGACGACAAAAATGTGAATGTTGAAGGGATAGGTAATATTCTAATTTTGGATAAAAATGGATCTCATTTCCCAAGTATATTATATGCCTTCGCTCAAAGAAAACAATTTGAGTTTAGGTCGACTTTTGGAGAAAAGTTATAATATTCAAGTGAAGGATGGTGGATTAATGATTAGAAATTGTGAAGACAAGTTGATTGCTAATTTTAAAATTTCAAAGAATATAATGTTTTCTCTTAAAATTCAAACTGATAATGCGAAGTATTTAAAAGCTTGTTTGACCGATTCTTTTTGACTTTAGCATCAACAAATGGGACATTTGAATTTTGATAGTTTGAAGCAATTGATGAAAGAAAAGATGGTGCATGTCTTGCCTTTTATTGATCATCCAAATCAGATTTGTGAAGGTTGTATTTATGGGAAGCATTTCAAAAATAACTTTCAAAATGAGTCATTTTCAAGATCATCAAAGCCACTCTAACTTGTACATGCTAATTTATGTGGCCCAATTAATCCTCTCTCTCTTAGTAAGAACAAGTGTTTCCTATTGATTATCGATGATTTTAGTCAGAAAACTTGGGTTTATTTTTTAAAGGACAAATATAAAGCTTTTGAGGCCTTCCAAAACTGAAATGCTGGTGGAAAATGAAAGAGGCTATTTGATTAAAGCCTTAAGAATAGATAGAGGTGGTGAGTTCACTTCCAAACAATTTGATGATTTCTGCGAATCGCATAGAATTAAAAGATTATTGACAATCCCAAGGTCACCACAACAAAGTGGCATTGTGGAGAGGAAGAACAAAACCATTCTAGACATGACTAAAAGCATATTAAAGAGCAAACACATGCCTAAAGAATTCTAGACAGAAGCTGTATTTTCAGCTGCATATTTGAGTAACAGATATTCTATAAAAAGCTCATAGAAAATTAGTCCTCAAAAGGCATGGAGCAATAAAAAACCTACTCTTTCTCATTTAAGATTTTTTGGATGTGTTGCGTATGCCCATGTTGCGTAGTAAACAAGAGTAAAGCTAGATGATAAAAGTGAGAAGCTTGAGTTTATTGGCTATGATGCAAAGTCTAAGGGTTATAGACTTTATAATCCTAGAAGCAAGAAGATGTTGTTAATCGAGATGTCAAGTTTGATGAAGATGATTGCTGGAACTGGGAAAATCAAGAGGAAGACTATAACTTTCTTCCAATATTTGATGTTGATTTTATCAAAATCAAAATGAACAAACTATGTCTCCTAGAGTGTCTTCTCCAACAAAAACTTATGCTGATTTGAGTCCTTCAAGCTCGCCTAAAAAAAGAGAATTCTTCAAGACATTTATTCAGACACTAATGAAATCAACAATTATGCTCTCTTTTGTTTGTTTTGTAGGTGCATAATCATTAAACTTTGAAGATGCGGTGGAAGATCAAAAATGGAGAAAGCCCATAGATGAAGAAACAAATTCCATTCACAAGAATGATACATGGAGATTGGAATTCTTCCAAAAGACATGTACGTCGTTGGTGTCAAATGGATTTACAAAATTAAGAAAATTGAAAGAGGAGAAGTTAAAGCTAGATTGGTTGCTAAAGGTTATAGTCAACAACGAGGCATTGATTATGATGAAGTCTTTGCTTCGATTGCTTATTTGGAAACAACTAGATTAACCATGGCATTGGTTACACAAAGCAAATGGAGAATTTATCAAATGGATGTCAAATCTATATTCTTGAATGGACACATGAAGGAGGATGTTTAAGTTGAACAACCTCCTAGATATGTTGTCAAAAGTGTTGAAGTTGAATAAGGCCTTATATGAAAGGACCCATCCTGGAGTTTCCCTTTCAGAACTCGAGTGGAGCCCTTCCGGCGACCGAACGGTAGCCCTTCAATTGATATCTAACTCAACAGAAGGGTTCCTATAAAGCCAACTTGTTTGACTTTTAAAACCCTTTTATATACTAAAAGTTAAAGGCATGGAAAATAGTGGAATTTTTTTTCAAAACGATTTATTAAAAATTTCGACAATATAACGATTGCATTTTGACATTCATAAAATGTTCAAAAGCTTAATAAAATTTCAAAAAACTTTTATATCCACACCAATTTCTTAACTACAAATTTTGGACTTCAAGTTCACTCACAGGCAACCCCAAAGAAATAATTCTTAAAAATGACTACAATAAACTTTAAAAAGGTAAAACATCTTCATGCATTCCATTTAAAATCCTTTATAAACATCCATTTTTTACACAAATGTACATCTCAAAATGACATAAGCACAATAACACCCGACAATCAACTAATCCTGTGGCGGAGTCTCAATTACTGCAACACCTTTACGCATACCTGGGATGGTTTGTTTAGAAACATAAAAATAAGCGTGAGCTAAACGAGCTCAATGAATGTAGTCAGTTTATAAGAAAATTGAACCTTTTATAACAGTATAACTGTTATTATATACAATCATAAAGCTCATGGTAAAACATTTTTTATAACATTTTATTCGTGCATCATTAAATCTGGTAATACATAACATTTCGTAAAACACAATTTTAATTTTTTGAAAAACTATTTTGAAACACTTTTTGAAATTAAACTTATAATATAAAAAGTTTCCATTTTCCATTTTCCTTAACCAATAAACAGTGGTGGCAATAAGTTTTCTGAAAACTTTAATACTAAAAAAAATAAGTCAACCACTAGAATTGGTACCATATGATACCTCTCAAATCATTTTTAAAATAAATAGTGGTGGCATTATTATTGTCATGAATTTTCTTACTCAACATAGCCCACTACTAGTTTCTTTACTACATGGTACACTAGGCCTAAATTCATATAGCTGATTCTACATCGCTTATTCGTAATAGGTTAACCGCTATAAACCAGTAGTTATGGAGTTGGTTCTGCATCGTTTACCCATAACAAGTCACAGAGCTAGTTTCATATCGCTTAACCATGATTGGTTAACCACTATTTATAGAGTTGGTTCTAAATCACTTACCTGTAATAGGTTAACCACTATAGACTAGTATAATAATATGTATAAAGCCTAACGATGTATCATAGGCAAAAGTAACTCATACTTTTTCAAATCAGCTTATTTTCGAAATCAATTATGGGAAGATTCATAATTATTCAGTTTAATCCATAATCTCAATGTAACTTCCATTCATACAAAATTTAACTTTCAAGTTAAAACTCATACATTGCTCAAGCATAATCTTATGCTAGCAATATTCACTTCTAAAATATCATTTGCATAAAACTTAACATAAATATTCATTTCATAATCAAATGAAAACCATTTGCGTAAAATTAATTTAAAGAACACTCACATGTCATCAATTCTTTTATAAATAATTTAATCATATAAAACTATTAAAATACACTCACAACTTCGCAAACTTATCACCAAGCACACTCACACATTTGGTGCCTCTCCTTTACTACTTTTTCCTCCAATCTTTTGGGTATTTGATGAATACTTCAAGATTCCTTCAAATCACCATCAAATTTCATTAAAAAAATGACTACACTCTTCTTCCTCTCTCCTTAGTTGATGTTCACCCTTGGCTTCTCTTCTTTTCCCTTTCTTTTTGGTCCCACAGTTACTCTCTCATCACTCTCACATTTTTGTTAAAAGAATGAAGCAAAATGTCTTAACTTTTGCATTTTATACTCATTTAATGGATAACACGTCACCTTCTTATTTGTCATCACTAATGACTCATCACACCTATGTCACTTTCTCATTGGTCATCTCTAATGACTCATCACACACATGTCACTTTCTCATTGGTCATCTCTAATGACTCATCAATCCACTAATATCATGTAAAAAGACCAAACTGTCATTTAATGCATTTAATTCACAAACTAAAGGAATTAAATCTTGAAATTATTCCACAACCGTCTTATCATCAAATTGACCATGAAATACTCTAAGAATAAATTTTAATTGGATGCTTAGAAAAAATTTCAAATGGGTTTAAATCCCCAATACCCATTATTTTCCAAAAAGTGCATTTAGTCCAATAATTTTGAATTACTCAAATTCTATTCAAACAACCTCCGTTTTGACTCGCTTCAATTCCTAGGGACTCCAATCCTAATTCTAGATCTTTTCAAGTATTTTGAAATTATTCACTAATTTTTAGTTGTCTAGAAGAATTTTCGGATTAAATTCAAAAATCACTGAATGTAACCAAAATTTTCCAAATTTTATTCAAAAGTGTCACCTAAATCTCCAAAGCACATTTCGGGTCTTTTAACGCTCATTTAGTCTCATTCTGTAGCTTTTAAAAGTTTTCAATAAATTTTCGGTCGAGTCCAAAACTGTCTATGATCTATCCATGATCTTTGTTATAATCTCAATAATGCATTTAAATGCTTAAATTATTCTAGTACACGATAAATAGAGTATATTAATTGCTTGTTTGTATATTTATGACTTGATTTTTACAGGAAACAATTCAGCCTTATTTGATGAAATTTAAAAGGAGATGACTGTAGAATTTGAGATGACTGATATAGGGCTTATGTTCTATTATCTTGGAATTGAAGTGAAGCAATAAGGTGAAGGCATTTTTGTCTCACAAAAGAATTATGCAATGAAGATTTTGGAAGACTTCAACATGGAAAATTGTCAACCGGTTTCTACACCAGTTGAATGTGGAGTAAAGCTATTAAGATTTGATGATGGTGAAAAGGTGGATTTAATTATGTATAGAAAGCTTGTTGGAAATTTAAAGTACTTGACTTGTTATAGACCTGATATTCTTTAAAGAATTTGGAATTATTAGTCGATATATGGAGTCTCCAACTATCACTCATTTTAAGGATGGTAAAAGGATTTTGAGATATGTTAAAGGAACTCTTGGTTATGGCTCATTTTATTCATGTTCCAAGAATTACAATCTATTTGGGAATAGCGATAATGATTAGGGAGGTGATGTTGATGATAGAAGAAGTATTACTGGTTTTCTATTTAAACTTGGAGATTTTATGTAACACCCCCATTACCCTAGGGTACGCACCGGGACGCCCGTAGGTCATTCCGATACATAGCCTAAGATAAGAGAGTGCTACGTGTGATCACTACAGAACTCCACATGGCATCACATACATGTGAATAATAAAAATTGTAACTGTAAATTACAAGATTTTTCA